>JAVJIF010008405.1:0-175224 GCA_038442645.1 Agave tequilana
TCAATATATGTCATACTTGACACCTGATCTTGACACCGGTATATGACATGTTTTCATGTGGTACAAGTATATTGACTTGACATTGTGACCCTTGACCGGACACTACCACCCCTGATACCTGTATTATATGACATATTCATGACTATCACTTTTACGGGGACTTGGCATGATTATTATATTATTACCAGATATTTGGTACTCCTGAACTCCTGTATACTTGAACCCTGAAATAGGGAGGCTCCTGACATTACTCCTGATATTATACTCTGTTGACCCCCGTAATAGGATAGCCATGGATATTGGACTTTTGTGAATACCCTGTGGACATTACTATTTAACACTCTGTTATATTTAAACAACTTACACGGGATGGGGGAATGATGGGTATCGATATAGCTTCGTGTTTTATGGTGGCCATACATATGTTGTACAACTATTACTGTTGGATTCGACCTGGAGGCCACCAGGCGTTTCCGAGGGGTGTACTGGCACCCCTACCCCTGTCTGCCTGCCGGGTATGCTATAATCCCTGGGTATATCCGTGGGGAACGCTGACACTCTATTCCTGTTCGTGCATATACTAAGACTTTCGGGCATATAGTAAGTCCCGGTGCCTAGCGGTACGTTCCGGCTCAGTACCGGATACTCTGGACCGTTGTCCCGGCATGCACGGGACCCATTCTAAACATGGTTCGTCGTTCCCCATCAATTTTCAATAACCAACCTCACTCGGCTTGTATGCGGAAGTATATGGCACCGGTCATATACCAAAACATACAAATTGACACAAATCTTAATAATAACTTGATAATTGACTTCATGCTACATAAATTTTATTATCGTGTTCATACTTGCTATTTATTGTAGTTACTCCATGCTTGCTGATTTGATTACATGGCATTTGAACTGCTACACTTGCTTTTATTCATGCCACATAAATTCTAATGTTATTTTCATATTTCACTATTTATTGGGTTATTCCATGCTTATTGATTAGGTACATTATACTTGACATGATGCACTTGCTATTATTTGTACTTACCATTTGGGTTCTTCTTGCACTCGCTGGGTTGCCCACTAACAACCTGGATTTGCATGTCCATATTAGCAGCTTGGACCGAGTGGACCCTTCAGCGGAGGATCAGGCCTACTTCGAGGAGCAGGTGGATCAGCCATAGTTCCATCCCGTCTTCCCTACTCACGAGATTCCCTCTTCCAGCTCGTGAGTCTATCTTTCGTACCTTGTACAGTCTACTTTTGTACTATCTGGTGATGTAATATTATGTAATATTATGTCACAATCTGTGATGATAAGTACTTGTACTATTTTGTGTTGGATGTATAACACCACATAATTTCCGCACTCTGATCCTGTATTGTGTTGTATTTTAGCGTACATACGTAATGGTACCATCGCCCTGCGTATGTACGTCGCAGGGCATTCCTGTACCCGCCGGATCGGGGCGCCACAGGTGGTATCAGAACCTAGGCTCTTACACCTTCAATACAGTCAGTCTGCAAATTAATATGGGTTAATTTGCGACTGAGTCACAAGGGTCTTTGCTATACATTCCAATTACAAGTACGAAGTTATCTATCTTTCCTTGAAATCCATCCCTTGATTTCTGAAATCTCATGCAGTTCTTATTTCATCATCTTTTCAGTCAGCTCAAATATGGAGAGACGGGGGACACGTAACGGTCCCGGCACTTCCCGTGAAGGTCCGTACGGGTAGAGAACGACATGATGAGGATACTCCAAGGGATGATGACTAGCCAGCAGCAGTAGACAGAGCTCTTGCGACAAGGATTGCTGACTGCACCCCGGGAGCAGAGGCCGGGTATTATATCGGATTTCAGGAGATTGCAGCCGGCAGAATTTTTAGGCACGGAGAAGCCTCTGGATGTAGAGCAGTGGTTGATCAACATGACTGACCTTCTGAAGGCGGCCAGAATTCCTGGTGAAGACCAGGTGGAAGTAGCCAAGATCAAGCTAAAAGATGTGGCGAGGACTTGGTGGCTAGCCGAAGAGGCGAGGCTGGAGAAACCATCTCTTGGGACCAGTTCTCAAAGGGCTTCTATGAGAGGTTTTCCCTGCAACTGCTCAGAAGGAGATGGAGGAGCAGTTTATCAAGCTGCAGCAGTGGAATCGATCGGTGGATGAGTATGCTGCTGAATTCCTGAGACTTAGTCGGTTTGCACCGTATATGGTGGCCGACGAAGAGAAGATGGCTAGCAGATTTCAGCAATGACTGAGGGTGGATATCCAGATGTTACTTATACCCCACCAGCTGAAGACATACTCTCAAGTTCTTTCTATTGCTCGTGATGTGGAGCAGGGATTGGAGAAGAAGAGGAGAGTTGAGCTGCAGCACAAGCCTATGAAGCGCCAATTCCAGCAGGTGCACAGGGGGAATCCAGTAAGATCTTTTGGTGCCCCAGTAGCCAAGTGGCCATTTCAGCCTCCTCTCAGCAGCTTGTGTGTGGATATTATCAGAAGCCTGGACACAATCAGCGGAACTGCCGTATGGCCAATGGGCTGTGTTTGGCATGTGGACCCGACAACCACTCAGTGGGAGAGTGTCCATTCAAGAAGACCTGGAATGCAACTCCAACACCACCAGCACTTCCAGCTGAGTGGGACCACCAGCACCTCCAGCACGAGCAGCTCCCCCAGCATTTTCAGCACCACCGATGAAGAGGAACCAGAACCAGTAGGAGAGGAGCTCCAATTCCTCCCCAGCGTCGGACTCTGGGTCAGGTTCAGAGGGGACCCAGGACTGGAGTAGGGCGGGAGAGGCCAGGCCTACAACTTGACAGCAGAGAAGCTGAGGCATCTGGAGAAGTAGTGGCAGGTACAATTTGGTCCACTCAGTTCCAGTCTTATCACTCTTTGACTCGGTGCATCACATTGCTTCATATCCAGTAGATTTACTGCTTTGGATTCTATACCCCTAGTATGTATGAGTGACCAGTGAGAAATTAGTACGGGAAATGGGGTAGTCATTACTAACAAGATTTGCAAGGCGTGCACTGTGGAGTTATGTGGTAGGAAGTTAGAAGCCGACATGTTCGTACTGGACACTGGAGGGTACGATGTGATCCTAGGCATGACTTGGCTCAGCAAGTATCATGCGGTAATCGACTGTCGGAACAAGAAGGTGATCTTCAGGATTCCACACCAACGGAGTTTCAGTTCTTTGGAGAAACACAAGCCCCACAGGAAGGAGGATCAACTGGATTGTGCCACTGCAGAAGATAAGAAGAAGACGGCGTTAGTGTGGAATGAATTCCTGGATGTATTTGAGGAGATATCAGGACTTCCACTGACAGAGTTGTGGAGTTCTCTATTGACCTTATTCCAGGAGCGACTCCCATCTCTAAAGCACCGTACCGGATGGCACCAACTGAATTGGCTATATTGAAGGAGCAGCTGCTGGAGTATTCGAGCAAGGGTCTGATTAGGCCAAGTACTTCACCTTGGGGAGCACCAGTGTTGTTGGCAAACAAGAAGGATGGTGACAAGAGATTGTGCATGATTATAGAGAATTGAACAAAGTCACCATCAAGAAAAGTACCCTTTGTCGAGGATTGATGATCTCTTTGATCAACTTCATGGGGCCAAGTATTCTCAAAGTTAGATTTGCAGTCGGGGGTACCATCAGTTGAAGGTGAAGAAGGAAGACATCTAGAAGACGGCATTTAGGACTCGCTATGGTCATTACGAGTTCCTGGTTATGCCCTTTGAGTTACAAATGCCCCAGCAGTCTTTATGGATTGATGAAGAGAATCTTCTCACCCTATTTGGACAAGTTTGTGTTGGTGTTCATTGATGATATCTTGGTCTATTTCAAGAATGAAGAGGAGCATGCGGAGCATCTGAGGGTTGTGCTACAGACTCCGACTTGAGCAGCTTCATGCCAAACTTAGCAAGTGTGAGTTCTGGCTGGAGAGTATAGCATTCTTGGGCCATGTTGTTTTAAGGAAGGAATCTCGGTGGATCCCAGCAAGTTCAGGCAGTGAAGGATGGCCGACTCTGAAGTCCGTGATAGAGATCAGGAGCTTCATCGGACTAGCTGGATATTATGAAGGTTCGTGCATGACTTCTCGAAGATTGCAGCTCCTTTGAAAAAGCATACTAGGAAGGGAGAGAAGTACTTATGGACTGAGGAGTGAGCGTCTGCTTTTGAGGAGTGAAAAAACAAGTTAATTTCAGCTCCAATCTTGAAGACACCCTCGGGACAGGAGGAATGGTGGTATATAGTGATGCTTCAGGGAAGGGTCTTGGATGCGTATTGATGTAGCATGGACATGTGGTGGCTTATGCATCCAGGCAATTAAAGCCTCAAGAAAAGAACTACCCAACGCATGATTATGGCAGCTGGCAGCTGTGATCTTTGCGTTGAAGATTTGTAGGCATTACCTGCTTGGTGACCGAGTGTTGATTTACACCGATCACAAGAGCTTGAAGTATATTTTCACTCAGAAGGAGTTGAATATGAGGTAGAGACGATGGCTTGAGTTGATGGCAGATTATGATATAGATCTGCAGTACCATCTGGCAAGATTAATGTTGTGCCGGATGCCCTGAGTAGAAGACCTGAAGCCAACATGGTTATGTTGCTCACTCAGCAAGAGGAGCTACTCAAGGAGATGAGGCAGCTAGATTTGATGGTGATTCGGAGGGCAAGTAGATCCATGCAGTTGATAGCATTTCAGATCCAGCCAACACTGATGGAAGAGATCAGAGAAGCTCAGAGAGAAGATCCCAGATTGCTGAAGTTCAGAGAGCAAGTGGAAGCGGGGCTGAGATCATATGTTTGCATACATACTGATGGTGCACTGTATTTCAGGGGCAGAATTTGTGTACCTCAGGGGGAGATTAGACAGAAGATCTTAGCTGAGGCCCACAGCTCAGCTTACTCTATACACCCTGGAGGAACTAAGATGTATCAGGATCTGAAGCAACATTTGGTGGAATGCGATGAAGAGAGAGATCGCACAATATATGGCGAAGTGTCTAGTATGTCAGCAAGTGAAGGCTGAAACCAGAGACTAGCTGGATTACTACAGCCTTTGCCAATACCAGAATGGAAGGGGGAGCATGTTACTATGGATTTTGTCACCGCTCTATCCCGCAGTCCAAAGGGGAACAATGCAGTATGGGTAGTCGTTGACCGTCTCACTAAGTCAGCACATTTCATACCATTCAGAGTGGGGAATCTACGGAGCTTCTGGCAGACAAGTACTTGAGGGAGATCGTTCGACTGCATGGAGTTCTTGTGAGTATCGTGTCGGACAGAGACACGAGGTTCAGATCTCACTTCTGGGAGAGCCTTCAAGAGAGTCTGAGGACCCGTCTGAAGTAGTTTAGCACATCTTATCATCCAGAGACAGACGGGCAGTCCGAACGGACCATTCAGATCCTAGAAGACATGTTGAGGGCTTGTATGATAGACTTCAAGGGATCGTGCGAAGACCATCTACATTTGGCAGAGTTTTCCTACAATAACAGCTATCAGGCGAGCATCAAGATGGCTCCGTTTGAAGCCCTATACGGCAGGAGATGCAGATCACCATTGTATGGGATGAAGTTGGTGAGAGAAGGCATTTAGGGCCGAATGTGATAGTACAGGCAGTGGACAAGATCAGGACCATCCAAGAGCACTTTCGTGCGGCACAGGACAGACAGAAGAGTTGGGCAGATTCCAATAGAAGACCGTTGGAGTTTCAGGTGGGAGAGCATGTGTTTCTGAAGATATCTCCGACCAAGGGAGTGATCAGATTTGGTTGCACGTGGGAAGCTGAGTCCGAGGTATATAGGCCCGTTTGAGATATTGGAGCGAGTGGGAGAAGTGGCTACAGATTGGCACTGCCAGCATCACTGAAGGAGTGCACAATGTGTTCCATGTGTCGCAGCTGAGAAGATATATCATGAGAGCCATATATTGATTATTCAGAGTTGGAGTTGCAGCCGGATTTGTCATATACTGAGCAACCAATGGCTATTATGGATAGAAGTGTCAAGACCCTGAAGGATCGGACCATCCCGTTGGTGCTAGTTTCATGGAACAAGCATAGTCCGGGAGAAGCAACTTGGGAGCGGGAAGACGTCATTCGTGACCGTTACCCGCATCTGTTCGAGCCTTGAGTGGTATTTTCTCATGAACTCCATATCTTTTCTTATCAATTATTATTTCCACGTTCATCTCCTTCTTTATAGGAATTTCGTGGACAAAATTTTTGTTAGGTGGGTAGATTGTAGCACCCCGTTCCCGGATACGTACCCAGATAGTGTCCCTAAATTTTCGACCATATTGTTCAAATTTCTTCCAGTATTTGCTTTTAGGTAGTGATTGCTTATATATTGTGTATCAGATCTGGATCTTCAGAACCTAGAGTAAGCCCTGACCCGGATCGGGAACCGATACCAGCCTGTACCCGATTTGACCATTCTGGTAGTCCGATTTAACCGATTTTAGATTCAGACACTGTTTTCTAATATTTTAGATTTATCATGGTTTTTAGAATTTTTCAGAATTTTTCTGCAAAATCTCCAAAACCGGTGTCGGTCGGCATCGCTGACTAATTCCCGATTTTTAGTTTTCAAATGGGATTGAATTTTCAAAAATGGCTTTCATGATACTTCTTAGAATTTCATTTTCTATCTAAATACATTTTTGGGATTTTTTTAAATTTATCAAAATTTCACCGATTCTGGTGTCGGCCGGTATTGCCGGAAGATTCCAGGATTTTTAATTTAAAAATTACACTTAATTCTCGAATCCGATTTCACCGATATCTTAAATAATATTTTCTAGTTTTAAGAATTTTTCGAATGTTACTGAAACAGTCAAATTTTTGCCCTATTAAAATAAAATATTATTTACCGTCAATTCTTTTCTTGTTTTTTCCTTCTCTACTCCCCTACTTTGTACTTCCAGAAATTATAATAAATAAATTATTTAATATTAAAATTTAAAACTATTTTATTTCTTTATTTTCTTATTATTATTTTATTTTCCCTTTTTCTTTAATTTCTTTTCTTCTTTTCTTTTCTTCTCCTTCACTTCACCTCCTTACCCACGCAAACGCAGCCGTAGCCGCAGCAAGGAGAGCAGGGCATGATGGGCTGAGCAGCCCATCTCCCCCCATCCCATTCATCATCTCCATTTTCCTTTCTCTCCATTAAAACATCCTTTACTCTTCCTTCTCCCTTCCATTTCCATTCCAAATTCCAACACTTAAACTAAACCCATTCTCAACACACCACCGCCGCCTCCACCACCGGAGCCACTGCCGGCCGCCCTAGGCCGGCCACCCACTCCCCCACAACCCCTCTCCACTCCACTACCTTCTTCAACCTCCATCAACCACCAACCACCACCAATTTTAACAAAAACCCACCTCCATCACCTCCCTTCCTCCTCCAAAATTCACACCACCTCCACCAATTCCACCACTTCAACCACCCCATCATCATCTCCTCTCCTCCTCTAACTCTCCAACACCACCAATCATCACCACCACACCACAACCACCACCACCACCAACACACCACCACCATCCACCAACAAAAACCCAAACAACTCCACCATCACTCCATCCTTCCTCCCCTAGGGCGCTGCGCGCCGCCCACCACCTCCGATAGCGCGCCGCCGCCCAAGGGCCGCCGGCGGCGGCGGCCGCCCTCCCACCTTTTTCTTCTTTCCATTCTTTCTTTCTTTCTTCTTTCCATTTTTCTTTCTTTCTTTCATTTCTTTTCCTAAAAAACTTACTTTTCTACATTCCAAAATACCCATCCCCTCATTCTAAATTTACTTCCCCATATTTACAACCCTACCCCTCCCCTTTTAATTTATAATCTTTTCTAAAAATACCCTATTTTTTCTCTCTTTCTCTCCTTCTCTCCTTCCTACAACTTTCTCTCTCCTCTGTTCTCCTTTCTCATTCTCTCTCTAATATTTATAATATATAATATATATATATATATGTATATATTTTAATATATTTATGGGCTAATAAACATGATGGCGCGTGTTAGCGGACTACCTGGACTTTTCTCGGTATTGCGTCTCAGATTTTAGACGAGTGTTTATTTATGCTTAATAACTACCACTCAAATGTTTATAGCATGTTAATTAATATGGGAATATCTTGTTACCACCGTAATGTTTAATACCTTACTTGCTACTGTAATTTTTAGTACATGATACCCCGCTGCACAAGTTAATATATGTTGTTGTACTCAGTATTTATACTGGCACTCGGTATTTACACCGGCACTCAATATTACACCGACACTTGGCATGTTACACTTGATATATGATTTATGACATCGGCACTCAGTATTTACATCGGCGCTTGGCATGTTACACTTGATATATGATTTATGACACCGGCACTCGGTATTTACACTGACACTTGGCATGTTACACTTGATATATGATTTATGACACCGGCACTCGGTATTTACACCGGCACTTAGCATGTTACACTTGATATATGATTTATGACACCGGCACTTGGTATTTACACTGGCACTTGGCATGTTACACTTGATATATGATTTATGACACCAGTACTTGGTATTTACACCGGCACTTGATATTTGAAACCTGTCCCACGGCACTAAATATTTAGACACCGGTACTCGATATATGTCATACTTGACACCTGATCTTGACACCCGGTATATGACATGTTTCATGTGGTACAAGTACATTGACTTGACATTGTGACCCTTGACCGGACACTACCACCCTGATACCTGTATTATATGACATATTCATGATTATCACTTTTACGGGGACTTGGCATGATTAATATATTATTACCAGATATTTGGTACTCCTGAACTCTGTATACTTGAACCCTTGAAATAGGGAGGCTCCTGACATACTCCTGATATTATACTCCTGTTGACCCCGTAATAGGATAGCCAGGATGGATATGGACTTTTGTGAATACCCTGTGGACATTACTATTTAACACTCTGTTATATTTAAACAACTTACACCGGGATAGGGGAAATTGATGGGTATCGATATAGCTTCTGTGTTTATGGTGGCCATACATATGTTGTACAACTATTCCTGTTGGATTCGACTTGGAGGCCACCAGGCATTTCCGAGGGGTGTACTGGCACCCCTACCCCCTGCCTGCCTGCGGGTGTGCTATAATCCCCTGGGTATATTCTGTGGGGAACAGGACACTCTATTCCTGTTCGGGCGTATACTAAGACCTTCGGGCATATAGTAAGTCCCGGTGCCTAGTGGTACGTTCCGGCTCAGTACCAGATACTCCTGGACCGTTGTCCCAGGCATGCACGAGACCCATTCTAAACATGGTTCGTCGTTCCCCATCAATTTCCAATAACCAACCTCGCTCGGCTTGTATGCGGAAGTATATGGCACCGGTCATATACCGAAATATACAAATTGAGCGAGTCTTAATAATAACTTGATAATTGACTTCATGTTACATAAATTTTATTGTCGTGTTCATACTTACTATTTATTGTAGTTACTCCATGCTTGCTGATTTGATTACATGGCATTTGAATTGCTACACTTGTTTTATTTCATGCCACATAAATTCTAATGTTATTTCCATATTTCACTATTTATTGTGGTTATTCCATGTTTATTGATTTGGGTACATTATACTTGACATGATGCACTTACTATTATTTGTACTTACCATTTGGGTTCTTTGCACTCGCTGGGTTTCCACTAACAACCCTGGATTTGCATGTCCAGATTTAGCAGCTTGGACCGAGGTGGACCCTTCAGCGGAGGATCAGGCCTACTTCGAGGAGCAGGTGGATCAGCCATAGTTCCATCCCGTCTTCCCTACTCGCGAGATTCCCTCTTCCAGCTCGTGAGTTCTATCTTTCGTACCTTGTACAGTCTACTTTTGTACTATCTGGTAATGTAATATTTATGTAATATTATGTCACAATCTGTGATGACTAAGTACTTGTACTATTTTGTGTTGGATGTATAACACCACATAATTTCCGCACTCTGATCCTGTATTGTGTTGTATTAATGCTTAGCGTACATACGTAATGGTACCATCGCCCTGCGTATGTACGTCGCAGTGGCATTCCCGTACCCGCCGGATCGGGGCGCCACAACGTTCATCGCCAATAAAAAGAGAATACATTCCAACCATCTTCTACACATTCCGAGCAGTGGTTCTCGCCTAAAATTCAGCTCAAATTTCTTCAAAAACTCACTTGATTAATTTCAAGTTTTCAACAATCCCCCACAATGAATGGAGATTCAAAAAGTTACACACACACTATGAGACTGACTCTATAGTGAAAAACACTTAAGAAAAAAACTACATCAAGATAGGTAAAACTCAGTCTTGAACCTTCCGCAGCGAAAGTCTTATCAGGCTTACTGGCCAATCTTGAACTATCCATTTGTTTGTGTAAGCCAAGTCATTAGACCTCACACAATAACTTTTCAAAATCAACTTTAATTCTTGGGTGTGTCCATTTTGGCCTGGACATTCTTGATTTCAGAGAGTGTGTTTATGGAATCACAGCTTCCATAGAGACTCTCAAAGAACTGACCCAGCTCTATACTCACATAGGTGATCGCCCCATTACGAGTATTCTACTCTATCCCACTTATTTTGCTAACAAGCTATAGGCATCATTAAAAGCGTTAAGCTTATCTTATAATCTAATTGTAGAAAGCACTTAGGTGTACCATAGGAATGGGTTGGAGTCAAGCTCTAAGTGCTTACTCATAAAGTCAATCATAACTAGTTTTTTCTCTTGAACTTAGTTCGTGGGATCTCCAGTCGCTAAGTGAGGTTTCCATTAAGCTAACTCGATATAGTTAGATTTTTTAACCTGATTCCCTTCGATGCACAGTTTATATGCTCTCCACTCAAACTTTTAGTAAACGGATCTGCTAAGTTATTTTTGACACCACAAAATTGTTGGGATTTGGGTCGAATAAATAATCCCACATCAGCTAGACATGGGGATGGTCTTGGGTATATAAGGATTTGGGCTACTCCACCTAGAAAGCTAGTCTTTTGGGATGGTGCCCTGAGTTCTTACAAGTGGTATCAGAGCCATGCTCCGAACTTAGTCATGTGTGTGGGTGATGTTCGATCCCCTAGGTCATAAGGAAGGTACATTGAGGCCCCTGTTAAGCAGAACCTATAATAGATTGAGCTCTCGAGGGAGAAAGTTTAGGTTCTCCAGTGCTTCACGTAAGACGTGTATGAGCAAACACAGTGAAGGAAAGTAACCTCGATGAGCATATATCTTCTGGGTGTGTAACGCCCCGATTCCACGGATACGGGGACGTCACTGCGACGTATATACGTAGGTCAGAAATGCCCCCACGTATATACGCTAAGCATAAACGTACAATACAAAATCAGAGTACAACACAATCGTGGTATAGTCATATGCCAACTATAGAAGTACAAATACAAAGTTATACAAGTTATGATAACTGTTACACTTTACAAGTGTTTGTTTTCACAACCAAGTCCAAAAGAATATATACAAAGATATACACAAGGTGCTCACGTAAGAGATGGAGACTCGTGAGCCAAAAAGAGGAGTACGGCACGAGGGAACTAGAGCTGGTCAGCCTGCTCACTGAAGTATGCCTGATCTTCCGTGGAAGGATCCACTTCGTTCCAGGTCTCGGAATCTGAATATGCAAATCCAAGGAATCAAGACATATAATAATAAACAAGCTATAGCCAAGTGGCTAAGGGACAAGAGTAAGCAAGATGGAACAATAATAGGCATAAAGCATAAAAGAACAAGTCCTAATACGAGAGATCTACAATTAATGTCTTATTATTATTACTTGTCTTACTGTGATATCTAACTATGTGACCCAGCGTCCCAGAGCACATAGATCCATATCCCAATAAAGCAAGGGGTTATTGGAAATCAGCGGTTGTATCGACGAACTATGTTTACAGTGGACCCCGTACATACCCGGGATAACGGTTATTGATTGTTCCGTTGCTTGGTGACGGAAGCCAGCCGCTAGGCTCAACTGGAGGGACTTATGTATGCCCTTTTCATGATGGTACCAGAAATAAAGGGAGCAAGCACTCCCCTCGGTCCCCTGGAGGCCCACAGGTTAGACCGGAACATGGGTTGCACAACACTCCTAAAAGCCACTGTAAACACGAACACATCGATATCCGCATGTCTTCCCCCGGACCCAATGTAAGTTGGTCTATTTTATACAAAAGTCGAGTCTATCATGCTTGGTTTTAAGAGATGGCATGATAAGTGGAGATATTCACTATCTAACAATTTATGAAGTCAGAATTACAATAACAAATCATGGAGTATCAAGAAGTAATGTCCATCAGGTAGCACGTCATGTAATAACAATAATGAAGCATAAACATGAACAATGTATCACATGTATATAGAGGTTAAGATCCAAAATCAGAAAAGGAAACAACTAAGTTAACCAGTCAGAATTAGTCGACTAGGTGGGAGGATTAGTCGACTAATAGGGGTTCTAAGTCGACTACTAGTCTGCAGGAGTCGACTAAAAGTGGTTTCCAGAAAGTTGAAATTCTGGTTCAGGAATAGCTAGTCGACTAGGGTTGGAAGGGTAGTCGACTAGCAGTGAACTACAAGTCGACTAACGGATACTTAAGTCGACTAAGATGAGATACAGAGAGTTAAGTTGGTTTCAGGAGTCGACTAGGGTCAAGGTGTAGTCGACTAGGGGTCCCAAGTCGACTATAAAATTAGGATAAGTCGACTAGGGCCGAGAGTTGGTGTGTTTGGTTCAAGGAAAATTAGTCGACTAGGGGTCAAAATGTAGTCGACTAGGGGGGTCTAGTCGACTGGTAAAATGGCTTAGTCGACTAAAACTGTGAAAATCAGAAAAGCTACGTTTCAACTAAAGTGGGTTAGTCGACTAGGTCCTAGGTCTAGTCGACTAATCGTGGGGAAACTGGGAACAGAACAGATTTTCTGATACTTGTTTGATGGGCTAAAAATACGATTTTTATGGCACATATGTACATGAATGATCAATACAAGTAAACAAGGAAGTTGTCTAGTCTTGGTGAGTAAAAATACTCACTTTGAACGTTAAATCGAGGCTTGACGAGTTCCGAAAAGATCGTGTCGACAAATATCACCAAATGATTCCACGGCGATACTACGGACGATCACAATCCAAAAGTTGTGGTAGCTTGAGAAGAAGATGAAGACTTGGTGGTGATTTTGAAATTAGGGTTTGAGATGGAGGAGAAATGTTGAAGGCTATTTCTTGGTGAAGTGAAAAAAGGAGAAAAGAATTGTAAAGGAAAGTTTATATAGGATTTGATTTTTGTAAAGGAGGTGTAAATAAATAAATTGAGAGGGGTTTTGTGCAAATAGGGGGATGGGGGTGTCTCCCTTGGCCAATGGTGGCCGGCCATGGAAGAGAGAGGGAATGAAGGGCATTAATGGGGAAGGGTGTGGAGTTTTGGATATTTTGGAGGAGAAGATATTTGGGAAGTTGGTGGAAGGAAAGAGGGAAAGAAAAAGAAAAAAGAAAAAGGAAAAGAATTTGTAAAAGAAAAGAATTTTGAAAAATGAGAATATTAAAAACACTGATTCCCGGGTTTAAATCGAGAATGCGGAAAACATTTCGGAAAATACCGAAATCGTCCGAAATTCAAGTATCTCGGAACGACTCGTAAATTTTACCAAAAATCAATAATAATATATGAAGACGTATAGTGAAATCCGTTTGAAGAAATACTTTATAGTTTTAAAACTAAAATTCCCGGAATCAGTTAACTACCGACTCCGTTGGAATTTTCATAAATTTATAAAATTCTCAGAAAAAGTATTTAGATAAGAAATGTCATTCTAAGAAATAATGTCTAAAAGATTTTCTTGAAATTCCTAACTGTTTGGGAATTAAAATTCCAGGAATCGATCAGCGATACTGGTCGACACCGGTTTTGAAGAAATTCATTTTAATTCTAGAAAATTCCAGAAATTCACCTAAAATCTAATATATTAGAAAATGATATTTGAAATTGAAATTGGTCAAATACGGGAAGTAAATCGAAAAAACGATCGAAAATCAGAATACGCAACTTAATACGTATTACGGAAACGGGGTATTACAATCTACCCACCTTACAAAAATTTCGTCCTCGAAATTTCATAAGGTGAAGGGTAACAGGAATGGTAACAGATAGATAAGGCTAGGATGAAAGATAACAATAGAAAAGAGTAAAAGGAAAGAGTTTTACCAATCAAGATGAGAAGAGTTGAGGGTAACGCTCTCGGATGACGTCCTCTCGTTCCCATGTGGCCTCTCCTGGCGCATGGCGGTTCAAGACACCAACACTAAAGGTATGGCTTTGTTCTTCAGTGTCTTCACACTTCTATCCAATATGGCCATCGGCTGCTCCTGATATGATAAGTCCGGTTGCAGTTCCAGCTCGGAGTGATCCAAAATATGGCTATCATCCTTTACATACCTCCTCAACTGAGATACGTGGAAAACATTATGAACACCGTCCAACGATGGCGGCAATGCCAATCGATAAGACACATCTCCCACTCGATCCAATATCTCGAATGGGCCGACATATCTCGGACTCAGCTTTCCACGAATGCCGAACGGATTACTCCCTTGGTAGGTGAAATCTTCAAGAACACATGATCTCCAACTCCGAATTCCAATGGCCTCCTCTGCAAATCTGCCCAGCTCTTCTGCCGACTCTGAGCTGCCTTGAGATGATCTCTGATAACTCTAACTTTCTCTGTGGTCTGGATCAGAATCTCTGGCCCCAATAGACTCCTCTCACCGACTTCATCCCAACAAATCGGTGACCTGCATTTCCTCCCATACAGTGCCTCAAAAGGTGCCATCTTAATACTTGCCTGATAACTGTTGTTATAAGAAAACTCAGCCAAGTGTAGATGGTCTTCCCATGAACCCCTGAACTCAATCATGCAGGCTCTAAGCATGTCTTCGAGGATCTGGATGGTCCTCTCAGATTGTCCGTCTGTCTGAGGATGATAGGCTGTACTGAACTTCAGACGAGTTCCCAGACTCTCTTGGAGACTCTCCCAGAAATGAGATCTGAATCTGGTATCTCTATCTGATACAATACTGACTGGAACTCCATGCAGACGAACTATCTCCTTCACATACTTATCTGCCAGAACCTCTGTAGTCTGACCCACCCTGAATGGTATGAAGTGAGCTGACTTGGTGAGGCGATCAATGATGACCCACACAGCATTATTACCTTTGGGACTACGTGGCAATGCCGTGACAAAGTCCATAGTGATATGCTCCCACTTCCATTCGGGTATAGGCAAAGGATGAAGAAGTCCAGCTGATCTCTGATGCTCAATCTTTATTTGCTGGCACACCAAGCACTTGGCTACAAACTGAGCTATCTCCCTCTTCATTGCATTCCACCAAAAGTGCTTCTTCAAGTCCTGGTACATCTTGTTTCCTCCTGGATGTATAGAATAGGCTGAACTGTGTGCTTCCTCCAAAATCTTCTGTCTAACTTCCCCTTGGGGAACACAAAGTCTACCTCCAAAGTACAATGCACCATCCGGACGAATACAGATATCCGTCCTCAATCCAGCCTCTACCTGAGCTCTGAATGTCTGAAGTCTGGGGTCCTCCTTCTGAGCTTCCTTGATCTCTTCTATCAATGAAGACTGGATCTGCAAGGTCATAAGTTGTCCTGTCTTCTCAGCTCCTCGAACCACCATCAAGTCCAATCTGATAAAGTCCTGAATCAACTCCTTCTGCTGAGTGATTTGGACTAGCACTCTGTTCTCTGGCATCCTGCTCAGGGCATCGGGAACTGTATTGACCTTGCCTGGATGATATTGCAAGTCAATGTCATAGTCTGCCATCAGCTCCAACCACCGCCTCTGCCTCATGTTCAGTTCTTTCTGTGAAAAGATATACTTGAGGCTCTTGTGATCTGTATATATCAGCACTCTATCTCCCAGAAGATAGTGCCTCCAAATCTTCAAAGCAAAGATCACTGCTGCCAACTCCAAGTCATGAGTTGGGTAATTCCGCTCATGAGGCTTCAATTGCCTAGATGCATATGCTATAACATGATCATGTTGCATAAGTACACATCCTAGGCCTTTACCTGATGCATCACTAAAGATGACCATCCCTCCCCTCCCTGAGGGAGTTCTCAAGATAGGAGCGGAAATGAGCTTCTGCTTCAACTGCTCGAAGGCTACATCACACTCCTCTGTCCATATGTACCTCTCCCCCTTTCTGGTGAGCCTGGTCAACGGAGCTGCAATTCTAGAGAAATCCTGAACAAAGCGTCTGTAATAGCCGGCTAGTCCAAGAAAACTCTTTATCTCAGTCACCATCCTCGGAACTGGCCAATCCTTTACTGCCTGGACTTTGCTCGGATCAACTGAGATACCTTCTGCTGACACCATATGTCCAAGGAATGCTATGCTGTCCAACCAGAACTCACACTTGCTTCTCTTGGCATGAAGCCGCTCCTGCTGAAGAGTCTGCAACACAATCCTCAAGTGTTCTGCATGCTCCTTGCTGTTCTTTGAATAGATCAGAATGTCGTCTATGAAAACAACAACGAACTGATCCAAGAAGGGCGAGAACACTCGGTTCATCAAGTCCATAAACACTGCAGGGGCATTGGTGACTCCGAAAGGCATAACTAGAAACTCATAGTGGCCATATCGGGTCCTGAATGCCGTCTTCGGTATGTCCTCCTTCTTCACCCTCAGCTGGTGGTAACCCGACTGTAAATCCAATTTGGAGAATACACGGGCTTCATGAAGCTGATCAAAGAGATCATCAATCCTGGGGAGGGGATACTTGTTCTTGATGGTGACTTTGTTTAGTTCCCTATAATCAATACAAAGTCTCTTACCACCATCCTTCTTATTTGCCAACAGTACTGGAGCGGTGAAGTACTTGGCCTAATCACTCCCTTATCTGAATACTCCTGCAGCTGCTTCTTCAGGATCTCCAACTCCGTCGGTGCCATCCTGTACGGAGCCTTAGATATAGGTGCTGCTCCTGGAATAGTCTCGATGGAGAACTCAATCATCCTGACAGGTGGCAGTCCTGTGATCTCAGCAAACACCTCCGGGAATTCATCCCACACCGGCACCTTCTGCTTCTGAACCTCCGAAGAAGTAATCTGAGACTTTCCCTGGTGGTCTTCACTTCTCCACTAAACTGGAACTCTGGTTGAAGTGGAATTCTAAACTTGATCTTCTTCTCCCTACAATCAATCACAGCATAGTACTGACTGAGCCAGGTCATGCCTAAGATCACGTCGTACCCTTTGGTGTCTAGTACGAGCATATCTATGGTCATGGTCTTATCACACAGTTCTACTGGACAATCAGTACACACTCTAGATGATATGACTACCCCATTCCCTGTACTTATCTCCCATTTGTGGTCTAAAACCTTAACAGGTATTGAATGTAAAGCCACAAATTTATCTGAGATGTAACAGTGGGATGCACCCGAATCAAATAAAGCGAGAACAGGCTTTGCATGAACTCTGATGTTACCTGTAATCACCTCCTCTGAAGCCTCAGCCTCTGCTTCCGTCAAGTTGTAAGCCTGACCTCTGCCACGCCCTGTTGACGTCCTACCTCCTCTCTGCACTGGGCGAATGACATGCTGTGGAGGAAGGGGTGCTCTCCTCATCACCGGTCCCTGGCTTCTCTGCCCAAGTGGCCCTGGTACTGCCCGCTGTCCACTCGGTCCTGGAAGTACTGGCAAGGTCTGGTTGGTTATCTCCAATCTCCTGTGTGGACAAGCCCCTATAGAATGATCTCTGGAACCACATATCAGGCACCACCCATTTGCTCTACGGCAATTTGCTCGAGTGTGTCCTGGTTTCAGACAGAAGTTGCAGAAGGTAGATGGTTGGGCTGTCTGGTAAGGAGCCGGTCTGAAAGGTTGCCTCTGAATCTTCGCTGCTCTAAATGGGCCCCCTCTTCCCATGGGTACAAACGGCCTCTTCATGGCCTGGTTCTCTTGCTTCCTCTGTAACACCCGCTCTACCTCTCGAGCGACGGTGAGAACCTCAGAATAGGTCTTCATCTGTTGAGACATCAAGAAGGCCTGTAAGTCCAACTGCAGGCCCTGCTGAAACCTGCTTGCTCTCTTCTCTTCGTCCGTTACCATATATGGCGCGAAGCGGCTCAATCTGAGAAACTCCGCGGCATACTCGTCCACGGACTTGTTCCCCTGCTGGAGTCTGATGAATTGCTCCTCCATATCTTTCTGCGCCGTAGCAGGGAAAAAGCGGCTATAGAAACTCTTGGAGAACGTATCCCAAGAGATAGGTCTCTCCAAGCGGGCCTCCTCTGCAAGCCACCAAGTCCGAGCTATGTCTTTAAGCTGAATCTTGGCGACTTCAACTTGGTTCTCCTGTGGGACACGGGCTGCGTTCAGCAGGTCTGTCGTGTCCGTCAACCATTGCTCTGCCTCCAATGGTTTCTCGCTCCCCGTGAATATAGCAGGCTGTAGTCTTCTGAAGTCCGATACATTCCCGGGCTTCTGTTCCTTCGGGGCTGCTAACTCTTGTCTAAGGAGCTCAGTCTGCTGCTGCTGATTTTCCATCTGCTGTTGCTGGTTCTGCATCTGCTGTTGTTGGTTTTCCACCATAGTCTGAATGATTCTCAGGACATCAGCATTCTCTCCTCCTACGGGTCCATTGGGCACCTGTCCAATGTTGTTACGACCCGATCGTCTCTCCATACCGTATGATAACTGGAATTGGAAACAATTGAAAGGAGTTTAGGATACGAAGGAATTGATCAATGAAGGAAGCAAGAAGGACTCTATAACTTTGTACATTGTAGTTGGCATAAGCAAATTACTAGAATTTGCCACTTGATTGTACTTTAGGTTTGAGAGCCTAGGCTCTGATACCAACCTGTAACGCCCCGATTCCACGGATACGGGGACGTCACTGCGACGTATATACGTAGGTCAGAAATGCCCCCACGTATATACGCTAAGCATAAACGTACAATACAAAATCAGAGTACAACACAAATCGTGGTATAGTCATATGCCAACTATAGAAGTACAAATACAAAGTTATACAAGTTATGATAACTGTTACACTTTACAAGTGTTTTGTTTTCACAACCAAGTCCAAAAGAATATATACAAAGATATACACAAGGTGCTCACGTAAGAGATGGAGACTCGTGAGCCAAAAAGAGGAGTACGGCACGAGGGAACTAGAGCTGGTCAGCCTGCTCACTGAAGTATGCCTGATCTTCCGTGGAAGGATCCACTTCGTTCCAGGTCTCGGAATCTGAATATGCAAATCCAAGGAATCAAGACATATAATAATAAACAAGCTATAGCCAAGTGACTAAGGGACAAGAGTAAGCAAGATGGAACAATAATAGGCATAAAGCATAAAAGAACAAGTCCTAATACGAGAGATCTACAATTAATGTCTTATTATTATTACTTGTCTTACTGTGATATCTAACTATGTGACCCAGCGTCCCAGAGCACATAGATCCATATCCCAATAAAGCAAGGGGGTTATTGGAAATCAGCGGTTGTATCGACGAACTATGTTTACAGTGGACCCCGTACATACCCGGGATAACGGTCATTGATTGTTCCGTTGCTTGGTGACGGAAGCCAGCCGCTAGGCTCAACTGGAGGGACTTATGTATGCCCTTTTCATGATGGTACCAGAAATAAAGGGAGCAAGCACTCCCCTCGGTCCCCTGGAGGCCCACAGGTTAGACCGGAACATGGGTTGCACAACACTCCTAAAAGCCACTGTAAACACGAACACATCGATATCCGCATGTCTTCCCCCGGACCCAATGTAAGTTGGTCTATTTTATACAAAAGTCGAGTCTATCATGCTTGGTTTTAAGAGATGGCATGATAAGTGGAGATATTCACTATCTAACAATTTATGAAGTCAGAATTACAATAACAAATCATGGAGTATCAAGAAGTAATGTCCATCAGGTAGCACGTCATGTAATAACAATAATGAAGCATAAACATGAACAATGTATCACATGTATATAGAGGTTAAGATCCAAAATCAGAAAAGGAAACAACTAAGTTAACCAGTCAGAATTAGTCGACTAGGTGGGAGGATTAGTCGACTAATAGGGGTTCTAAGTCGACTACTAGTCTGCAGGAGTCGACTAAAAGTGGTTTCCAGAAAGTTGAAATTCTGGTTCAGGAATAGCTAGTCGACTAGGGTTGGAAGGGTAGTCGACTAGCAGTGAACTACAAGTCGACTAACGGATACTTAAGTCGACTAAGATGAGATACAGAGAGTTAAGTTGGTTTCAGGAGTCGACTAGGGTCAAGGGTGTAGTCGACTAGGGGTCCCAAGTCGACTATAAAATTAGGATAAGTCGACTAGGGCCGAGAGTTGGTGTGTTGGTTCAAGGAAAATTAGTCGACTAGGGGTCAAAATGTAGTCGACTAGGGGGGTCTAGTCGACTGGTAAAATGGCTTAGTCGACTAAAACTGTGAAAATCAGAAAAGCTACGTTTCAACTAAAGTGGGTTAGTCGACTAGGTCCTAGGTCTAGTCGACTAATCGTGGGAAACTGGAACAGAACAGATTTTCTGATACTTGTTTGATGGGCTAAAAATACGATTTTTATGGCACATATGTACATGAATGATCAATACAAGTAAACAAGGAAGTTGTCTAGTCTTGGTGAGTAAAAATACTCACTTTGAACGGTTAAATCGAGGCTTGACGAGTTCCGAAAAGATCGTGTCGACAAATATCACCAAATGATTCCACGGCGATACTACGGACGATCACAATCCAAAAGTTGTGGTAGCTTGAGAAGAAGATGAAGACTTGGTGGTGATTTTGAATTAGGGTTTGAGATGGAGGAGAAATGTTGAAGGCTATTTCTTGGTGAAGTGAAAAAGGAGAAAAGAATTGTAAAGGAAAGTTTATATAGGATTTGATTTTTGTAAAGGAGGTGTAAATAAATAAATTGAGAGGGGTTTTGTGCAAATAGGGGGGATGGGGGTGTCTCCCTTGGCCAATGGTGGCCGGCCATGGAAGAGAGAGGGAATGAAGGGCATTAATGGGGAAGGGTGTGGAGTTTTTGGATATTTTGGAGGAGAAGATATTTTGGGAAGTTGGTGGAAGGAAAGAGGGAAAGAAAAGGAAAAAAGAAAAAGGAAAAGAATTTGTAAAAGAAAAGAATTTTGAAAAATGAGAATATTAAAAACACTGATTCCCGGGTTTAAATCGAGAATGCGGAAAACATTTCGGAAAATACCGAAATCGTCCGAAATTCAAGTATCTCGGAACGACTCGTAAATTTTACCAAAAATCAATAATAATATATGAAGACGTATAGTGAAATCCGTTTGAAGAAATACTTTATAGTTTTAAAACTAAAATTCCCGGAATCAGTTAACTACCGACTCCGTTGGAATTTTCATAAATTTATAAAATTCTCAGAAAAAGTATTTAGATAAGAAATATCATTCTAAGAAATAATGTCTAAAAGATTTTCTTGAAATTCCTAACTGTTTGGGAATTAAAATTCCAGGAATCGATCAGCGATACTGGTCGACACCGGTTTTGAAGAAATTCATTTTAATTCTAGAAAATTCCAGAAATTCACCTAAAATCTAATATATTAGAAAATGATATTTGAAATTGAAATTGGTCAAATACGGGAAGTAAATCGAAAAATACGATCGAAAATCAGAATACGCAACTTAATACGTATTACGGAAACGGGGTATTACAGGGTGTGAAGATAAGCTTACATAGTGACTTTTTGTTATACGCAATAAAGTCCCTGTAAAGTTAGTTAAGCTCTCGAAATTGGCAGCGGAGTCCTGCTTCACGTAAGGCGTGTGCTGAAACGCAGTGAAGAGGATATCTATCTCAATAGAGCCTATGTCTTCTAAGTAGATAAGCTTACAGGGAGACTCTTTGTTCGAGAGAGTGATTGTTGGGATTTGGGTCAAGCAAATAGTCCCACATCGGCTAGACATGGGGATGGTCTTGTGTATATGAGGATTTGGGCTACTCCACCTAGAAGGCTAGTCTTTTTGGGATAGTGCCCCCAGTTCTTACAAAAATCAATAGAGATAACTCTATTTGAGAGCAACTGCCTAACAACGTTATGTCTATGACAGATATGTCTAGACTTACTGTTATATACAAAGTTTTGTGCCTTAGATATTAGTGTTTGATTATTGCAGTGAATGCATATGACGGGCACTGATTTAAGTCACAGTGGTATATCCTTAAAAAATAATCGAATCCATTCTGCTTCTTTTCCAGCTTTATGTAAAGCAATAAATTCTGATTTCATTGTGGAACAGGTTGTACAAATTTGTTTAGAGGATTTTCAAGATATGGCCGCGCCTCTTAGAGTAAAGAGTAAAGATGTGTCCGCTAGTTGATTTTGATTCCTTAGAATCTGCAATCTAGTTTGCATTATTGTACCTTTCAAGTACAGGTGATTACTTCTCATATCTCAAAGCATACTGCTTAGTATGTATCGATAGATCCATCAGATTTTAATTTTTCTTTGAGAATTCATATTGCCGAATGGTTTACTGCCATTTGGCAAGTTTATCAATTCTCAAGTATGGTTGCATGGAATGGACTCTTTTTCACTGTTTACAGTTTCTTTCCACATTTGTGCTTCTAGGGTGGATATAGCTTCCTTAAATATTTAAGGCTCGCTTTCAAGTGCATATGCTACGAAGTCTGAATCAAAGGATTTAGAGATTCTCGATCTCTTACTCCTTCTTGGTTCAACTTCCGCATTAATTGTTGATTCACTGGGTCCTTCGTACCTAAACGATGTTTCATGTATTCTTTTCTCAAAAATCTTTTCTTTCGTTTGTACGGAAAGATGTCTTCAAAGAACACATCTCTTGATTTGATAATCATATTCACATGAATATCAAGTTTATTTGATTTGTATACCAAAAATCTATAGGCACTGCTATTCAAGGTATAACCTATAAAAATGCAATCCATTATATTTTTTATCCAATTTAGTCTTCTTGGATAGTGGTGCTGACACTTTTGCAAGGAACCCCCTCATTTTTGAGGTAATGGTAGAAAGGAGGCCTTTTGTGCCACAACTCAAATGGAATAAGCCTAAGTTTCTTGTAGGGTATCTTAATTTACGGTTAATAGGGCTTTCCCCCACAAGTTCTGCAGTGATGTAGAACATACGAGTATGGATTGACCATCTCTTTTAAATTTCTATTATTTCTTTCAGCAATCTCATTCTGCTGAGGAGTGTATGGTGCTGTGATTTGGTAGATTATACAAAATTTAGCACACAACTCAATAAATCATTTGATTCATATTCTCCACCTCAATCGGATTTTAAAATCTTTAAGTTTTTGTTGAGTTGATTCTCAACCTTGGCTTTATATATTATAAATATACTTATTGCTTCGACTAATCACAGTCTTACTATACATAATTTAGTATTCAAGAAAATGTCATATGACGAACTTCTTAGTATTGGCATCCTCCATCTTCGAAATAGGAAGAGGAGCATACATCACAGTCTGGTTCGACACTCTCAGTGCTCCACTGATACTCTTTTAAAGAGCATCAAATATTTTCTGCAATTCAAGAAGAGAAGACGTTAGAAACTTCAAACATAATTATCTTAAGATGTTATTCTTGACAATCCAATTCAAGATCAAGATCAACCGGTCCAATCAGCCAGGTTGGTGAAAATTTGGTAGGAGGTTTTCCGTTCAATTGAACGTTCCTTAATTACAGAACCATCTTTTAAATCCCTTCCTTACCAATCGAACTGATATTTAGTCAGTTTCGTATTAGTAATAAATCAGTAAGATAAATAATTCAACAATAATTTATCTAACAATAATATTTCAGCATGAATACTTTATTTAGCATAATTTCTGCAATAAGAACGTTAGTTCAAATAGAAAGAAAATATATTGGAATTTAATAATTCCTGCAACAACTGAGCGTTAGTACAAACGAACAGAGTAACAGAATAAAACTGGATTTTAGAGTGAGATACGCATAAAGCGAATCTCCTTAAGACAATTACGTCTCCCACTACAGTGCATACGGGATAATGGACGCTGGTCTCCCAAGATATAATACTATTTTACGTGTTCTGTGTAACACTTTGTAAAACCACATACAATCAAATTAAAGTTGATCCGTACCTTCCACTTGTTCAAATAATGGAAATAAAAAAAAAGACACAGACCAAAAATTGGAATTCAGATAGAATTCATAAAGAAATTCAATAAAATTTTCTTGAACTCATCTATGCTTGCGGTTGTTGTTATTCTGAATTTTTTTTTGATTCATCTTGCAGTGGAATTCTGCCTTTCATATAGGAATTCGAAGGAAGTCTTTCGGAATAGACACATCCGTTCAATCGGAATGAGCACAACCATTTCGAACAGACACATATGTTCAGTTGGAATAGGCGCAACCGTTCCGAACAGACACATCTATTCGTTAAACAGGCATATTTATTGAGCCGAAATGGGTTGTCTCTGAACAGACACATCCATTCGGTCGGAACGGGCGTAACCGTTCTGAGTAGACATGTCCATCGCCGAATAGAAACATCTATTCGCATACCACTTACAATGTTGGTTTAAAGAGTTTTAATTCTTTTTGGTCTAATTTACCTCTTTTTTAGGCTAACTTCCGACATAAATATCTCGTTCTTTCGGAAACGGAATTGCACATGTGAATATACTATGTTTATCGTCAATGGAAGGAGAACACATTCCAACCATCTCCCGAGCATTTTGAGTAGCTGATCTCGCCTAAAAATCTGCTCAAATTTTCTCAAAAACTCACTTGGTTAATTTCAAGTTTCCAACAACCTTTACCATTTGCTGTGTCTCTCTCCATCAGGTTGGCGTCTCTCTCTGCATCAGGTTGGCTAAAATTTTATTGTACCAGAAACTGGGTAGAGGCCCCACTTATTATTACTAGTTTTATTTACAGCTGATTTCTGAACAATTTAGAGAAAGCCATTCTGACATTTCTGAACTGTTCATCAAGTTTGATGGTCCATCTGTAAGTTTTCTGCTGTAGTTCTTTTTCCTTAAAATTTTCTGCACAGATTGGATAGACCAATGGGGGACTGAAATTTAATTCAAGCACAACTAGTCATTAAAAAAAAAATCTTCCAACATTGCAAAAATTATTTTTGCACAAATGCCATTGGCTGGCAATTTCTTTTCAGAAAAACCTATTGGGCACGGGATATTTTATTTCTTCTTTTTTTCCTCTGAAAATAGTGATAGCAACAGCCCCGAGTCTTTGGCCGAAGACTTTCAAAAGTCTTTGCGGGTCAAAATTATCGAATTCACGCCAAAGAGGGGAGAAAGACTTTGTGGACTGTTGACTCTCAAGTCTTCGTCCCACAAACCTGAAGAAAACAAGCCCCTGACATTATATAAAACTGCAGAAATACCCTTCTCTTTTAATACATCAGAGCGGAGCTGTAAGCCAATAACAGAAAGGGAAAGGACAAGCATTTGGATACAGTTAACAGACAACTATGGCCGGCCGAACCAATGAGGAGGCGAGAGACACAAGTGCACTTTAAGTCTGAGACAAGGGGTGTTTTGGGAAAGTGCGCTTCTATAAAGTAAGAGAGATTTCAGATTGAATCTTCATTGTCACTGAGACCAAAGATGGAGGGTCGAGCCCTCCTCTTCATAGAGCTGCTACTTGTTGCTCTTTGTGCCCATCTCTGTGTTTCTGAGATAATCTTTGAGGAGAGATTTGAAGGTATAATGCTTAAATTGATCCTTTTGGAATTGAAACTTTATCTTACTTCGTTATGAGTGGTGAATTAGTGAGTTTTCTGATATTTATTTAATCCACTATAACTGTTGATTTCTTCTGCTAAAAGTTCTAATTTGCCAGGCTGAAGTCTCTGAGGCCTTTGAAATTATGTAATTGGAAATTTTTGGTTTCCACTTTCCAATTTTTGTTAAAAGTTCTCAATTTGCCAGGCCAAAGTCTGAGTCTACACAATTGCCCCCCAAAAATGTCTGAGACTACACTTGTGCGGCTGAGTTGTTGCCAAAAGACTATCAATGCCATGATACGTGTGTTAGATCTAATAATTATTTCAAATAAGATCTCATAAATGCAATGACTTCTTTATCAATATCAAAGGGAAGGGGGGTTTAGGCATTTCTAATTCCATCATGAAAGGGATGTCAGAAGTTGCATGATCTCGAGAACGCCAGAGTTGGGGGAGGAGATTCTTCTCTCCAGCAACCAAGTTCTCTTCTTGTTGATCCTTAGAGGAGATGAGAGGCCTCTAAGAGAGAGAGAGATTAATTCATAGTAGGTGGTGGTGGAGAGAGAATCCTACCCATGATATATATAGTAGCATCAAGAAATCCTAATTCAACTTATCATAGATCTAGACCCTTAATTGATAACACGAGTTCCACATGTATAGATAAATCTCACATCTTAATTTAAATACACTCTTAGTTAAGTGTAATTGTAACGTGTCTAGACCCAAACCATTATGCTTGATCAATTCTTTATTGAGTCCAATAATATAGGCTTATAAAGATGGGTTGTATAAATCAAATTAGACTTATGCAGGCCCAAATTAATTTAGACTCTAATCCAAATAAGTCTAACAATATGCAGTGAGAATTTGAGATTCTACATTATATGGTTGCTTTATTGTTGGGTAAAAGTTGAAACTGAGAAAAATTTGGATTGTTAGCTAGCAATCAATTTGATTGTTTTTTTCCCTAGATTGTTTGGCTGAAAAGAATCAAAGTTGAACTTTGATACTTTGCAAGACAATGATGAGTGTTTAAACTACAAAGTTGTTTGATAATTCGGTTGTACCTTCTTGCATTCTAAGTATCTTCCTTCTGCTTCTTATATGAAAAGATGGTTGGGAGAGCCGCTGGGTAAAGTCAGACTGGAAAAGGAGCGAAGGAAAAGCCGGTACATTCAAGCATACAGCGGGACGATATTCTGGGGATCCAGACGATAAAGGCATGTAACATATGCGATCACCGCTTCCAATATTTTTGTATTTGACTAGGTTCCTCGCTGTCTTAGTCATTAGAAATTTTTTAGTAGTTGTAGCATCCCTCTTGCTTATTGCGTAACCAGTGGTTTAATTGGATATTTTGATATTGTGGACTTATTTCAGGCATTCAGACATATCCAGATGCCAAGCATTATGCCATATCTGCAAAAATTCCAGAATTCAGCAACAAGGGCAGGACACTAGTGATCCAGTATTCCATAAAGTTTGAACAGGAAATTGAATGTGGCGGTGGTTACATAAAGCTTCTTTCAGGTTATGTCAACTAGAAAAAGTTTGGTGGCGATACTCCATACAGGTTTCATTCACCGTTACTTCTTAGTTTTAGTTCCTAAATTTTCTGCCTCAATATCTCAACAATCTTAATTCTCTGCCTATTGTAATTTTTGACCATGCAGCTTAATGTTTGGGCCTGATCTATGCGGCACGCAAACGAAGAAGCTCCACCTAATACTTTCCTATCAGGGACAGAACTATCCAATCAAGAAGGACCTGCAATGCGAAACAGACAAGTTGACACATTTCTACACATTTATTTTAAGGCCTGATGCTTCTTACAGTGTCCTGGTTGACAACCGCGAAAGAGAATCTGGAAGCATGTACACTGATTGGGATATCCTTCCACCTCGGAAAATTAAAGATGTCCATGCAAAGAAGGTTGGGGATCAGTTCTCAAAAAAAAAAACTTTGCTTTCCACCCTTCATGTTCGAACCTTTCTTCTGATATGTGCACCTCTACTTTGTGACAGCCTAAGGACTGGGATGAGAGGGAATATATTGATGATCCTGACTCTGTCAAGCCAGAAGTATGATATGATATATTCTCCTCTCGAATAGCATTTTTATTCAGTATTGTGGGTTCTTATTATTTTCCTCTTTGTCTACATCATGCAGGGATATGATTCAATTCCTGCTGAAATTCCTGATCCAAAGGCTAAAAAGGTACGTGGATTGCTTCTCAATAAAAAACACCCATTGCTATAAACAAACTGCAAGGCTCTTAGCTACCATTTTGATGTTGTTTACAAACTAAAAGAAAAAAAGAAAACAAACATCATGGTAAAATTGCCATCTTGTTGTGTTGATCAGCCTAATACATGGGATGAGGATGAGGATGACATATGGAGACCACCAAAGGTACCTAATCCAGCATACAAGGGGCCATGGAAGCGTAAGGTGAGTCGACTGTATCTTATAGTACAGGCTGGTGGATTGTGATTTAGTACTGCTAACTTTGTTCATCATTGTGAAACAGCAGAGAATCAAGAATCCAAACTATAAGGGAAAATGGAGGATCCCATGGATTGATAACCCAGGCAAGTGGAATATTTCACAAAACACACTACTTATTTGATTAGCCTAGTGGAGTTTTATTTTTCTTCTATTAAATAGTTTGATCACTTGTTTGTTTCAAATCTGTTTTTTCCCCCTAATTCTTGCACGAGAACTTGTAGGCTTACCTTTTCCTCTCTCTCTGTGCAGAGTTTGAAGATGATCCGGATCTCTATGTGTTGAAACCTCTGAAATATATAGGAATTGAAGTGTGGCAGGTAATGCACCAATTGTGCAAAAAGTTTCAACTCTAGATCGACAATAGATTAAAAATCATAAATTTATGTAATGACTGAGTGTCTTTAATTTAAATAAATGCTTCTTATACAGGTGAAAGCTGGTTCGGTTTTCGATAATTTTCTGATTTGTGATGACCCGGCATACGCAAAACAGGTGGTGGAAGAAATTTGGTCAAAAAATAGGGAGGTAGGATTGATCATATTTTTGACTAATGTTGTAAATCTTCATCATAGTTTCTTCCTTTCATCAATGTTTGTATTTCCAAATCCAGGCTGAGAAAGAGGCCTTTGAGGAAGCAGAGAAAGTGAGACGTGCAAAAGAAGAAGAGGTGAATACTGATATCAAATCTGGTCACTTATGGAATTTTTCCACTATAAAGCATATTTCCAAGTTTCCATTCACCATGTAATCTTAAATATTGACCTTAGTGATCTCCTTCAACAGGAAACTCGAAAGGCAACGGAGGATGGTGAGAAATGGAAGAGAGAGAGGGACTATGGTCGACGCCACCGTGATAGGGAGCGGCATAGAGACAGATACAAAAGGGTACATAGCTACATATTGTTCTCCTAAACCATTAGTACTGTTTTGCGAAACAAAGATATACAATAGCCATAATCCACTCTGAAATGATTCTTAAGGTGAAAAATACTTTGGCATGCATTTCTGTTTATGTACCAGCCTATTTAGACTAGAATTGGCCACATACAGTCTCAAGATCAAAGCATGACAGTTGTAAATTGTTATGGAAATTAAAAGCCCTGACACTAAGAACTGGACCTCAAAATATAATTCAGCGAAACACTAGATGAAAAGTCTCAACATTCTTAATCTTTGTTTCTTTTTAATTTAGCCTTGGACATTTTAAGCCACATGAAAGACAATAAGAACTGGACCTCAAAATATATTTCAGCCAAACACTAGATGAAAAGTATTAACATTCTTAATCTTTGCTTCTTTTTAGTTTAGCTTAGACCTTTTCATCCACATGAAAAGAATTATTCTCAAAGCATTCCCAGAAAAAATGGGCAACTGATTCTTTACAATTGTACTTCTATATTTTCTTGATATTTCTAACTTAAAATGCTTACTTGCAGCATCGTGATGATATGGATGATTACCATGTAAGTTCTTGGAACATCTATTTTCATCTATTCTCATTTCATTTTACATGCCTTTGATACTAAGTGTGCATCCATATTTTCTATTACAGGATGAATTATGAGAAGATATACAACTTATTCTCGTCTTGTGCCACCCAAGAAAGAATGGAAAAAGAAAAAATTTCACATCTTTGGCTGAGTTACTACTTCCATTAACATTCCAGCTATTATAATGGAAGGTCACTGAATCATGAAGTGTTCCACAACTTTCCTTAATTCTTGTTTATCACTATATATTAGGAGATATGAAGAAAATAACCTTTGGTTGTTTTGAGTGCAAACTATTAAATGTATTTCTGCCATCAAATAAAAATTAAAGTGGAGAAATCTTCACAATAAATATTCTGAAAGTGCTCAAGGCTTCTTGTACGGTGCTTATGGGCAATATTACGACTACGGTTATCCATACCGTGCAAATATATCTGGGTTTCAATTGATCTCCTTTGTAATTTTCTTAAACACTTTGCACTACAACTGAGTGTGTTTGCTTTATATGATAAATGAACGACAGTATCCATGTCAATAAGTTGTTTTCAAGATACTTCATAATTGTTCATGTAGGTAGAGAGGAGATCAAATATATCGGAAGAGTTTTTTTTTTTTAAAATCATAGGAAGAGATAGCGCAAAGATCGGAAGCTAAAAGGAGCGAGAATGTAGTTTGCAGCAGGCCAGGGACAGAGCCCGGTCGACTGCTCGATCGATCGGTGTGCACAATGTGCACAGGTACAGCCCGGTCGACCCACCGGTCGACCATGGCAGGGAAGCGGTCGACCGGTGCGGTCGACACTGGCACATGGTTGCTCTCGGTTAGTTTCGGTTGACCGACCGGTCGACCGAGGACAGGGTCGGTCAACCGACAGACGTGACTGCTTCTCCTAAACAGATTCGAACTCCTTTTTTTTTTTGGGGTCAAATCCAACTAGGGTTTTCTAAATCCCTGGGACTCTCTGGTTATAAATAAAAGTTAGAGCCCTCATGAATCGTAATCCCTCTGAATATCTTTTGTATCTCTTTTGAAAAATCCCTCTTGGAAATTCCTTGAAAGTAAGGAACAAGTTGTAATTGATTGTTGAATCAATAAAATCTCTCTTCCTTACCCCGAGGATGTAGGCAAATTGTCGAACCTCGTTAAATATTGTGTTGGCTTATTTTCTCTCTTATTTCTCTATTCTTGGCGTGTGAGTACTTCTCCGGCGCGTCTATCTCCGTTGCTTGGGTTCCTCAAGTTGGTTGTTACCCAGAAGAAGGCGCTAGGCGCAACAAGTGGTATCAGAGCATCCCAAATTCATCGTGAGATCGTATGTCGATTCCAAGAGCATTGGTGGCTGTTTGGCAGAGGTCGTGTGTCAATCTCGTAGCAGCGTTGGGACTGTTTGTGCGATCGTGTGTCGATCAAAAATAGCGTTTGGATTGCTCGAGAAATCAAATTTGGAGGAGTAGATCGCTTCGGAAACTCTTCGAGGGTTTCGCTTTGAGGTAAAAATCCTATCTTTATCTAGTTTTTGATCTAACTCTGTTTGTTTTCAGCATTGTTTGAGGAATCAATTGAGAAGATGGCTGGAGATAGTACATCTACGGTAAAATTCGTGAATCTACATCCATTGAGGATTGATGTGGTGAAGTTCGACGACAAGAACAACTTTGGTATGTGGAGATATGAGGTGATCGATGCATTGACGGCATCAAAGCTCGAAGACACTCTATGGTTGGAGAAAAAGCGCAACACTACTACTGAAAAGGATTGGGACAAGACGAACGGAATGGCGTGTGGCTTGATAAGGTCTTGTTTGACACAAGACATCAAGTATCATGTGTTGCATGAAACATCTGCAAGGCAACTGTGGGAGATTCTGGAGAAAAAGTATCTGACGAAGAGCATCGGGTCGCGTTGCAGTTGAAGAGAAAGCTTTATCACTTCAGATGAAAATAGGACTCTCCATTGATGAACACATAAATAGCTACACAAAGCTTCTTACAGACTTAGTTAATGTGGATGTGAAGATCGATGAAGAGGATAAGGCGGTGATTCTATTGAATTCTCTTCCTAAAGAAGAGTATGAGACCTTTACTCTTACATTGATCAATGGAAGACAAATACTTAACTACAGTGAGGTGCCGGCTGCTCTTGTGAATTATAAAGTAAGGAGGCAGGACAGATTGTCTTCTTCTGGAAGTACAACAGCAGAAGCGGTGGCGGTAAGAGGCAAAAGTTCTAATCGGAAGGGCGAAGGTGACCAGGGGAGATCAAAGTCCAGGTTAGGTTTCAAAGATCTGAAGAAGAACCAGTGCGCCTTATGCAAAGAGTTAGGGCACTGGAAGGTTGATTGTCCAAAGGCCAAAGGTAAGAAGAAAGAGTCAAAGACTGAGGCAAATCTCGTACAGATAGTCAGTACTCAAGCCAGTACTTCATAGGCAGATGGATCGAACTCAGACTCATCGGTATTCTTTTTCTCCATTACTACTCCTGCTATTGGTTACTCAGGTAATTCTGAGTGAATTTTAGACACAAGAGCTACCTATCATGTGTGCCCGAACAGGGATTGGTTTTTTAGCTTTGAGAAGCTAGATGGATGTTTCGCTGTCATGGGTGATGATCATTCGTGTAATGTGGAAGGGATAGGTACAGTCCATATCAAGATGTTTGATGGGATAGTATGAGAATTGAAGGAAGTGAGACATGTACCTCAACTTTAAAGAAATCTTATCTCAGTTGGTGCTTTGAAAACTTTGGGTCATGTGATATTTATATGAGATGGTGTTCTCAAGATGAGCGAAGGCTCAAGGTGGTTATGAAGGGTGTCCGCCGAAATAATCTCTACTACTTGAAGGGTAGTACAGTTACATATCAGGTGGAGACTTTTATTTCTTCAGATGATGTTTGTACACAGGTCTGACAGACGAGGCTCGGATATGGAGGAGAAAAGTCTTTACAAGCTCCAATAAAGAAGGGATCATTGGAAGGTGCATCTACCTGCAATTTGAAATTGGGTGAATACGATGTTCTGGACAAAAAGAAGGTGAAATTTAGCACCACTACTCACCACTCGGAAGGTCTTGATTGTATTCACGTAAGTATTTGGGGACCTGCCAAGAATGCATCACTTGGAGGTTATAGGTACTTTGTCTCTTTTATTGATAATTTATCTAGGCATTGTTGGATATATCCCATGAGACAAAGGTTTGAAGCCTTAGGTATAATGGTGAAGTGGAAGGATATGATGGAGAAACAGACTAGTAGGAAAATCAAGGAGCTACAAATTGGTAATATTGAAAGATATAAGAACTAATTCCTACAATTTGGCCAGAACACTGGTATTGGTACTCACTTCACAGATGGAATACATGGGTTGGTTAAGGAAATAAACCATTCCTCACTGGAGAAGGCTCCATGTCTATTGTCAAATGCACAATTAAACAAATCGTTTCAGGCTGAGGCAATTGTATATGCTAGCCATCTCATAAATAGATTGTCACCGACTGCGATAGGAGGTAAAACTCCTTTGAAAGTTTGGTCTGAAAAAGCTGCTCAAGATCATGGTTTGCTGCGGGAATTTGGAAGTCTAGCCTACTTTAGTACTAAAGATGGCAAGGTAAATTTGTGAGCATAGAAGTTTGTGTTTTTTGTTATCAAAAGAAATATGAAAGGCTACAGGTTGTGGGGTCCCGAAAACAAGAAGATTGTGTTGAGTTAGCATGTCACATTTGATAAGACTTCTTTGTTGAAGCCTACCGTCTCTCAGCAGGTGGAGAGGATGAACACCAAGGATGTATCGCAGCTGGTGGAGCTTGATGCTTGTAACACCCCCGTCCCAGAATATGTACTTAGTTGCATATTCAAATTTTTTGATCGTATTTTTTGATTTACTTCTTGTATTTGTTTTGTATTATGAATTATTTATATGATCGTTTTGCCCCAGATTCGTAGACTCAGAGTCAGCCCTAGTCTGAACCGAGGACCCGATCCTAGGGTATTGTTTAATTTGTTCCTCTGGTATTCAGATTTGACCGATTTTAGTTTCAAACATTATTTTCTAATATTTTAGATTTTTTATAATTTTCTGAAATTTTCCTGAATTAAATTGAAAATCTTCAAAACTGGTGTCGACCAGTACGGCTGACCGATTATCAGATTTTTAATTTACAAAAAGAGTTGAATTTATAGAAACGGCTTTCACCTTACTTCTTAAAATTATATTTTCTATCTAAATACTTTTTCTAGGAATTTTCTGAATTTATCGAAATTCCACCGAATTTGGTGCGGCCAGTATCGCTGGTTGATTCCAGGATTTTTAGTTTACAGTCAGAATTGAATTTCTGAATTCTTCTTTCACGTTGCTTCTTAAAATCATATTTTCTTTTTTAATGCATTTTCTGGAATTTTTCAGAATTTATCAAATCCGGCCGAACCAGTGTAGACCGGTATCGACGGTTGGCTCTAGGATTTTTAAATTGAAAACAGGATTTTATTTCTGAAAAGTGATTTCACCATGTATTTTAAAATAATATCTACTATTTTTAAGAACTTTTTGAGACTTTTCCGGATTAGTCTAATTTTCCAGTATTTTCGGTGTTTTTGGAATTTCCCGGATCCGGAGTATTCTATCTATTCTTCTTTTCTTTCTTTTTCTTTCCTTCCCCATTTTTCCCATCCACTCCTTTTTCCTTTATTTATTTCTTTTCTTTTCCCCAAAAATCCTCCACCACCCAACCCTTCAAAATATCTCCCCCTTTTTTCTTTTTATTTTCCTTTCCTTTTCCTTTTCTTTTTCTTTCTCTTTCTTTCCTTCTTTTTCTTTTCCCCTGGCGCAAACGACCGCCGCCTCCTCCTTCTTCCTCCCTCTCTCAAATTCTCCCCCCTCTCTCACCTATTTTCTTCTCTCTCTCTCTCTCTTCTCCCTTTCACTTTCTTTCTCTCTAACTCCCTCTAATTTCACTTTCTCTCTCTCTCTCTCTCTCTCTCTCTCTCTCTTCCTCCCTCAAGATCCTGCCAACACCACCACCACCAATGCCTCAACCACACGCCCCCTCCAACTCCAGCGAGCCTCCTCCTCTTTCTTTTTCTTTTTCCTTTCTTTTTCTTTCTCTTCTTCTTCCTTTTCTTCTTCTTTCTTTTCTTTCTTGTCCTTCCTTTCCCTCTCCTTTCCCTCTCTCTTTGGGGTGGCCGGCGCCACCCCTGCCCGCCGGTGGTCGGCGCCGCCCTGGTGCCGCCATCGGGCGTGGACTGGCCGGCGGCGAGGCCGTGCGCCCCCCAGAGGGGGGCGCTGTGCGTGAGCAGGGGGGCAATAACCCCACTGTGCTCTCTCTCTCTCTCTCTCTCTCTCACCATTCCTCTCTCTCTCTTTGCAATCTCTCTCTCTCTCTAAAACAGTCCCCCTTTCTCTCTCTCCTCTCTCTTTCACTCTCATCACTCTCTCTCTCTAGTTCTCTCTAGTCTATCTCTTACTCTCTTTCTCTCTCTAACACTTTCTCTCTCTTCTCTCTCTCCTCTTCTCTTTCTCTCTAAGAATTAAATATATATTTATTTATATTTTATTATATTTATGGCGCGTGGAGTTCCCAGGATTCCAGAGTTTTTATCTTTTCCGAAGATTCAGACGAGTGTCCTTTTATTGGGTTTTCCCGCTTCGTCGGGTCGTCGTGTATTTTATTATGCATTTATATGTATTTTGTATTGGGTTGCACCCCTATATTTGTGTTGGTCGAGTGCCCGTTATTGTGCATGTATATGCCTATGACGAATGGTTGTACTATGATAGTTCATTTCTTGTATCCGTACCATGCCTGTGATGTTACTTATTATTGCCTTATACATGCGTGTGATTGACGCTAACACTTCTGCAGGTACCATACCCAGTACCCCGTACCGACTCTGGGTTTCTGGCCACTCTTGGGATAGCTACCTAATGGTTCTAGGCCTGTACCCTTATGGGTTTCATGATAGCTACTGAGAGTGCGCTTAGACCCCGAGCGTATTTTGGTCCCAGGCTCTCTACTCAGCCTTCAGGCTTCGCTACTCTACGGTAGATTAGCTATTATCACGATATAACATGCTTGCGTGATACTAACATCGCAGGTACTCTTGTACCGACTCTGGGTTTCTGTTCACTCCCAAGATGGCTATCCAATGGTTCCAGGCCTGTACCCTTATGGGTTTTGTGGTAGCTACCGAGAGTGTGCTTAGACCCCGAGCGTACTTTAGCCTCCGTGCTTTCGCCCACTACCTTGACAGAGAAGTGCGCCCAGACCATCAGGTCTTTCAGCTCCGCCTGGTAGGTATGCTTAGCACTCAGCGCTTTATCACTAGATTCGTCTAGGCAAGATGTTGAGGATTTTTCACTCGCACTTTAAGCCGAGTCATCCCGGTAGCCTCGCCAGGCGCTCTAGTGTTAAATACTGTTTGCTGTCCATACCTCCAGCTTGCTTAGCTCCGCTTGATTGTGCTCAACTATTATTTTAACACCTGTCATGTATATACTTATTATGTTAACACTTGACATGCTATTATTTCATACCTGTCATCTACATGCTAATACCTAACACCTGTCTGTATCACTTGAAAACTAATGTGTTATCACCTTACTTGACAATAGCTCCTTGTTATGACATGACTTATCACCTGACTAATATCACCTTCTTGTCATGCTATCACTTGTCACCTGTCTAATATCACCCTTCTGTCATTGTTTGGTGGGAGAAATTCGTGTAAAATTTCCTTGAATCAATGAAGAATTACAACGGATCAACACTTCGATTACAAGAGAGGGAAGATGTTCATGCTTGAATCTCCCCTTTGTTTAGTGTTGGGTTCTTGATGTGGCGGTGGAAAGTGAATCTTATTTTTCGTTGAGCGGGTGAACGTCAGGACCTCTTGGGAATCCTCTCTTTGGATAGCGGATGGAGTAACACAGCTCCTGTCCACCAAGAATCTCAAAGAGATTGTGGGCAAAGACAAACTAACTTATACACAGCAAGTTGTTGGAAGAGTTAAACCTTCTCTTTTTTTTATCTCCCTTGTATATCTCTATCCCGCTTTTCCTCACAGCAAACTGGGCTATTTATAGAGGTTTCAGGGAGTGAACGTGTCCCCTAAAAATGCTCCATAATGGGGGTTAACTCCCTCACTATGTGGGCAGTAAGTGACCCAGTAATGAGGGTAGTTATAACCGAGACGCGAGTTTTTAACCTTGCGCCTTGTTGCTGAAGTAATACTGAGACGCGGGTTTCGACCCTCGCGTCTTGGTACTGCAGTGATGCTGAGACGTGGGTTTTGACCCTCGCGTCTTGGTATTGCAGTGATAGCTATGATTAGCCCTGCGTCTGGAGTTTGGATTCTGCTTTTTGATGACTTGTCCTCATTGATTTTTAGACAGCCTACAGAACCCCCTCCAAAGTTTTCGATATTCCGCGGTTAACTGGGATGGATTTCGAAATACTTTGGACTCTGGTTGAATTCATACTTCTCATGATTGGACTGACAATCATTTGAGATGCCCTGAGCATGATCCTGTCTGAAATATGGTCTTCGTGAGTGTACTATAAAACCCTTTGAAGTCGCCAGAAATGATCGTGGCGAGTGTCTAGATACGCAGTCCAGACCTCCTCAGTGCTCTGAGTAGGTTGTTGGTGTAATTTGAACCAGGGGTGAATGTTCGGAAGGCAGGAGTGTACTAATATTCAGAGAGAAATGGTTTAGAATCAACCTTCGATGCTCTTATGTGATGCTCAAAAACTCCAAAATGTATTCACAATTTTTATTTACTCCTTCCGAATCACCGTAGTAGTATAAGCTATTACGGGTCGATCCTCAGGGAGAGCTTGCGATGGAAGCTTTACGGTTGAGTTTTTAAAGAAAGAAAACGAGAGTTCTTCTATGTTCAACAAAAACAAAATGACATGAAAAAGAGAGGAAAAATTCGTTGTGGATTTTGTTGCATAGAAAGGAAAAGGATGGAAAGTAAAGTGAAAAGAACTTGGAAAACTTTACTAGCTTGGAAAGAAAACTTGAGAAGGAAAACCTTGAAAAGACTTTAGATAGAAGAAACCATGACTAGCTAACCCTTCTAATTTACTAACTTACTAATCTCATAGGGTGATACATGCCTCATGTTGATTCATCAGCAAAGGTTTGTCATGCTTGTTTGGTCAAATACTTTCCCACTTGGAGGATGAGTGATTTTCTCGGCTTGTCTTGTAGCCTCATTGATTCATCGGCTCCCGAGATAGATTTTCAATGGGGGAATCAAGGAGTGTCACTCAAGGGAATGCTAAGGAAGAAGATACAGGATTCATTAGTCATTCAAAGCCATACTCGAGTTAGCATTGAAGTAAGAAAATTGTACAACAAATAGCATAGTTAGGTGCTCCATCTCCATGTTCCATCAAGGCACTTGTTCTAAAGACAAGGCTTTAAATGAGGCTCAAATGAATCATATGGAATGAAAACAAGCATTTGTCAAGAATTAGAGTAACTCATCTTCATTGGGGATAATAGAGACTTGAAATTACAAGATCACAATAAAGCATCCAATGAATCACATGAATTAGCAATCACCCAAGAGTTAGAAGTTAGTAAAGTTAGTGGTTAGCTAGTCATATTAGAGAGTTAGCTAGACATTGAAATGAAAAGAACACAACAATTCATGGTAGAAGAAAATGCAATGGAAATTAAAGCTTAAAGAAAGTAAAGCACTAGAATTAGTAAAGATGAGAAGATAGATGGATCAATCCTTGCATTCAAGTTGTCACCACTTCAATTACAAGATCTCACACTCACTCTCTCTCTCTCTCTTTGCAGAATTCTAGAAGGAGAAAGAAGATTACAAGAGTACTAAAGGAAGCTAGAGAAAATTCCTACAATTCTCTCAAAAATACAAGCTCTTCTCTCCTATTCTCTCCTCCTCCTTTCGCAGAGGCCCTAGGGGTCTATTTATAGGCTCCAGAGGATGAGGCCCTCAAATCTTGGCCGTGGGATCAAACGCTGGCTCAACGGCCAGATGCTTGCCGCAGATCCGCGGCCAGAGCCGCGTTTCCGCGGCAGAATCTTGGCCGTTGCGCCAACGATTTCTGTTGCCGTTTTGTTACAGTCTGTTTGTCACGTTGGATCTTCTAGAAAGCTGGGGATATTCGTGGACGACTCCAGATCTGGGTTTCTCTTTGGGCTTTTCCATTTGGCTCTTTAATTAATCCCATTAATACCTTGAAAATTCCTTGATTATGGGCCTTCCTCTCCATTAATGGTGGACCTGAAAAATAAGAGAGAAAAGCAATAAAAACCTTATTTTTATTTACATAAAGCATGATATGGAAGTAGAAAATGATGCAAAAATGAACTATAATCACACCCCCATACCTAGCTTTTGCTCGTCCTCGAGCAAAAAGAAAAAGAGAAAAAATCCTAGCTAAATTATTGAACCATTTCGTAGGTGACACGATTGCACTGAGCACGTGCAACAAGCCGTTAAACCTCTAGGTTACCCTAAAGGAGGAGTGTTGTCTCCTGAGGGTTTTCAGCGGATTACACCCACAAAATCCAAGAAAAGAAAAAATGTTAGTGAAAATTTTTTGATCCATATTTTTCAAGAACTTTACTTGATCTATAGGTTTCGGGTTACCCTAAACTCGTCATTCTTTTTATAAGTGTCTATTTAGAGTTTTGTCTTCAACTTAGGTTAAGTTTCTAAGGAATAGAGCGAAGACCGAATTTTGCATCAAACCTAGTATATATAAATCTATAAATATGAAGGATTTTTCTTAGACTAAAGTTCATTTATTTACTAATATATACAATATATATATTTTTTATTATTTATTTATCTATTTATTTATTTATTTACACCTCCTTAGCTTCCTTAGGCTTTCTAATTTACCTATGTAACGAGCCTCTTACCGATAACTCTCAAACCAGTCGGTCTTAGGGCACCAGATGAAGATACATCCCTAAGGTTCAAGGACTCGAGTAAACTAGGCCACGAATACTAAGGACTTAACCACCTTTAGGCGTGACTGGTCATGCTTCTTAAGGCACAGCTAACCAGCTTAATTAGTGGCTAAGTAATTATTTATTTATTTATACTTATTATTATTTTTTTTTCTGTTTTTATTATATATATGTGTAAATAGAATCACTAAGTCTTTGATTAATCCCTCAATATGTTTAATGTATATATCCTAAAGAAAGAATTAAAATCTAGCTATCTTTCTTATCCTTTTTTACTTAACCTAAAAATCCAACAAAACTCCTCTTTTCGACTTATATTAAGAAATCTTAGTTAAGAGTTTCCTTAATCCCTAAAATCAAGATTGATTCTTTTAAAAATGGATCAAAATTTTCTCTCTTTTTTTTTTTATGGTTTTTCAAAAAAAAAATTTTTTTTTATGGTTTTTCTAAAAAGAAAATGAAAAATCTAATGAAAAATTTAAAAAGAAAAATAACAATCCTAAAAAAAAAATAAAAATCCTAAAAAGAAAAATAAAAATCCTAAGTTAGTATCTACCCCCCCATACCTATCTTATGCATTGTCCTCAATGTATGCAAGATAAAATATGCATGAAATAGGTAAAAGAACAGAGTCACCCCCATCGTCGTTTTGGACCAGCGGTGGTGCTGGGTCCAGCCGACTGTGAACGCTGAAGACTGGCCTCAATACGGTCTAATCTAGATGATTGTTCCTCCACTTGTTTCCTCAGCCGAACTTGTCCCCTAAAAATTTTCTTCATGCCCCGCCAAATGGTGGACATGAATGCACGTGAGTCCGTAAGGGGGTCCTGGTGCCAAAATGCGGGCTCATCTTCTTTCTCTAGACTCTCCTCAGAAGAGGACTCCACTGGCACATCCTCGGGCTGGACACTAGGGGTCCAGACCGCATGTAAGAAACTATTATAGGCACTAGTGGCCCTCTCGTGTGCTACAAACACCCGGTCATATGCGTCAAATACAGCGTCCGGTAGCAAAGTCCTACATAGACGCGTAATCAGAATGGGGTGTGAATGTTTAGCACCACGGGTGCGGGAGGAGTTGGCAATGATAGAATGGAAGATAGTCTTGTTGAGGCAGACCGTGTGCTGCCTAGTCATAAGGTCGTGAATTATTTGCAACACAGGGCGGTTGAAAGAAGTGGTGTGGTCCAGACCCAGAATATTGCGTTGGATCCATCGTCCAACGCAATGTACATTACGGAAGGTGGTACTGGCCTTGAGCCCGCGGTCTTGTTCTGTGCAGCGGGCCCCAATAATGGACATGTAGTCAATGAGTGGAAGGGGGTCGCTGTGTTGTGGGTAACAAGGGACGTGAGTGAGTTCCTCAAGGAGAGGAAGTGTGATGAAAATGTCACTTAGGGGCATATGGAACGCGAATTGGTATGTGTCGAGATGGACCGATGCATGATCAATGGAATTGTAAAATGATGTCACTAATTCAGGGCAATAAAATGCATCATTATCGGAATTATCATACACAAGAGAGTACCAATCCCAAGCACGGATCCTATCAATAAAAATGTGCCCATACCCATTGTTATCACTAAATATTTTGGAATAATCTTTCTCAGCAAACAAAGATGGGGCCATGCTAAAAATGTAGATCAACACAATAGATCGGAAGATTAGAAAGCAAACCACCCCCGGAATACGTGGGGGAAAATCAAATCCAAATTGCAGAGGGCACTGGATCGAGAATTCAGATGATCGGCCACTGGATCGGCCAATAGCAGGGAACCGTGACTGTAATAGACTGTGGCAGCGCACCAACAGAGCCCAGAAGGCCGCGGAATCGCGGCTTATCCAGAGAAAACGCGGCACGCAGGAGAGATCTGTGGAGGGGAAAATTTTGAGGGGCGACGCTTGAAGAGGTTGTTTCAGATCTGACATGCGTTTGAGGTTGAGGGGAGAGACTCAGGGTAGATGAAATTTATAGGGGACTGAAAGGGTTGAATTCCAATATGACCCTAGGTTGAGTTGGATATTTACAACCCTAGGTTGATTTAAAAGGGATTCATGAAGAGAGGGAACTCTTGGTGCCATTTAGCACCAAAGTCCATTTTTTTGAAGTTTTTATTTTTTTATTTTTTTGTTTTTTTTATTTATTTACAAAAGGGGTCCCAAAATAATTTACAGGGAAAACAGGGAAAATGTACAACATGAAGTATCTCCCACACCTAGGTCTTTTTTCGGTCTTATCCCTCTAGCTCGTTTCCCATCATTCCAATGGGTCCTTTTTATAGAGCACAGTTGGGAGGCCAATTGTATTGTCATTTTAGCTTTCGGCATCCCCAGTTTCACCTTCTTTAGGTGTTTTGTCCTCATATCGCTACAATCTTCATTCAAAAATTTGTCACCACCACCCTTCTCATTTTGAACTTCTTCATTGTGACTACCTAAGAATTCCAACTCAGCTCCATATATCTCCTCAAAGCTGAGGTCAACACTTTCCCCTAGAGATGTGCAATTAATCAAAAGATCCCTAGTTGGTCCATCCAAACACATGAGTTCTTCTTCGAAGAGGTCTTCAAAAAGTATGTCAATCGGAGGTTCTTGAATTATATCCTCATGGGATACATTCTTGGTTGGCTCATTGAAAGTGAAGATATCCAAATCAATTTTCTCCTTTTTAAAGGGTACTCTAGCATTAGGATCTTCCACATCAAGATAATCGCATTCATTTTTAAATAATTCATTAAGAAACAGCGACTCATCTTCTGAAGCTTCACTCTCTTCCTCACAATTGTTTTCAACAAAGTTTACCTCAAATGTTTGATCTCTTATCTTTTGAGGTTGTTTGTCTATCTTGAAGACATTCACTTCTCTAGTCATGTCGCCAAAAGTTAACCTCATGGATCCATTCCTGCAATTGATGATGGCATTGGCTGTAGCAAGGAATGGTCGCCCCAGGATAACAGGAGTTTGAGCCCTATGATTGGAGTTAGACACATGTTGTGTCTCAAGAACTATGAAATCAACAGGATAAATAAACTCCCCAACTCGGACAAGGACATCATTAATCTCTCCTTTGGGAATCTTCACAGAGCGATCTGCCAGTTGTATAGTAACTTTGTCGGACGGAGGTCGCCTAACCCTAGTTGCTGATACACAGAAAAGGGAAGAAGATTGATACTGGCTCCCAAATCAAGTAATGCCCTATTGATAGTAGTCTGTCCTATGATACAAGAGATGGTTGGGCTCCCTGAGTCCTTGTATTTCACAGGAATTGGCCCAGTGAACAACTCGCTAATGTTTGAAGCTAGGAAGACTTTCTTAGGGACATTTGCTTTCCTCTTCTTGGTGCACATTTCCTTTAAAAATTTTGCATATGATGGGACTTGTTGTATTGCATCAAGAAGAGGTACATTGATTTGGACCTGATTGAACATTTCTCTGATCTTCTCCATATGAGCATTCAGCTTTTGATTTGCTAGCCTATTTGGAAATGGTGCAATAGGCTTGTATGGTTGCTCATCTGCCTTTTCTTTTCTTTAGATTTGGAAGTTGATGGTTCAGAACTTGAAGATGGATTGTCTTGAGCTGGTTGTGCCGGAGCAGGAGGTGTTGATTTGGACACTGATTTGGGTGGTTGATTGGAAACCTTATTATCTACCCGCTTCTCGGATCGCAGAATATGAATAGTGTTGCATTGACTGGGGTCCATGTCTTCAACTTCATGCAGAGGGAAGTGATTTTTTGGATTGGGCACTGGCTGGCTTGGTAGCATTCCTTTTTGTCTCTCATTTAAAGAATTAGCCAATTGCCCTATCTGGACCTGTAATTTGTTCATATTCTGATGCTGGTTGGTCATCATTGAAGCCTGGGTTTGGATAGGGTTTCTATCATTTTTACCAAATCAGATATTCTTTTGTCTGAATGATTCTGGGGTTGATGTTGCTGATATGTGGGCTGGAAATTTGTTTGGAAATGTGGTGGACTCTGATAAGATTGGAATTGTGGTGGACTCTGATATGAGTGAAAATTTGGTGGATTCTGGTTGAAACTGGGTTGATGAGGTTGAGCAGGATATTGATGTGAAATGGTTGCTTTGGTTGCTCAGGACCAGAGTGACTCCAGGAAAAATTTGGATGGTTTCGCCATCCCGGATTGTATGTTTTGGAGTATAGATTGTAGTTGGGTCTGGTGTAAGCAACATTCGTGTTCTCCTGATACATTTGAGACTGGTAAACAGGACACTCTTCGAATAGATGGTTGAGATCATGGCAATAGGTACAACCCGGTTTGACCACAGGTGGTGGGTTGACCTGGTTTACAGCAGTAGGTTCCCTTGATTCAAGCAGTTCTATCCTCTTCATCAATTGTGTTATTTTAGCCTCAGCAGCTATAGAGGCGTCTATTGAATGCATACCAGTTCTGGAAGTAGTGGGAGTGGGTTTCTCTGGGCATGACTCCCACTGAATTGTTTTTTCGGCTAAGGCTTCAAAGAGATCCCAACCCTCATTTTCGTCTTTCTTTAAAAATTCTCCTTGGCACATGATTTCAAGGAGTGTCTTTGTTTGGTAATCAAGTCCGTCATAGATAATTTGGCACTGCCGCCACTTCTCTATGCCGTGATGAGGACATAGGGCTAGTAAGTCTTTGAATCGTTCGAAATATTTTCAGAATGGTTCATTTGATTCCTGCTTGAATTGCATAATGTTCTTTCTCATGAGGGCTGTCTTGTGAATGGGATAAAACTTCTTAAGAAAGACTTTTACAAAATCATCTCATGAAAAAATCGAACTGGCGGGAAGATTGTAAAGCCATTTCTTAGCTATATCTTTCAGCGCGAAGGGTATGAACCTTAGTCTAACAGCGTCCTCAGTTAATTAGGAAATTCTCATCATCACACATACTTCTTCAAACTCACGAATGAAGAAATATGCATCCTCAGATTCTAGGCCATGAAATCGCGGGAGTGTGTTTATAAATTGTGGCTTCAACTCAAATTATTTCCATTGGTCACAGGGAGAAGAATGCATGATGGAAGTGAAGTGCGGATCGGGTAGAACTTGTCTTGAAGCGAAGTGTTGTTTGCCATGATTGGGATTGTGTCAGGTGGTGGTGTTTGTGCAAGTGTAGAAATTCTAACAAGTCTTGCAGAATCTGGATCCCGGTACCACTCTTGCATACACAATCAACGTTCACCGATCACACAAGCGAAAAAATGAAAATAACAATCAAGAAAAGAAAAATCAATCACAAGCTATCTAGGATACCTGGACCTAGACGACTCCTAACTGTTCGATGAACCAAAGAAGGTTATTGCTCGAGTCAGACCACAGCTAATCAGCCAGGTAGGGGCAAAATACGGTGGGAGGTATCCGTGCGTAAGCAACGGGCCTTAATTACGCCAAACCACGGTATCTTCGAGGCGTAACCTCTTAATCCCCAACCTTAGACACTGATTTGACTGGAGTATGAATCAAAAACAATTTCCAACTTCAGCTGATCTCCTACTGAGTCCGGATGTCCCTAGGGCCAACGTCTATCAGATTTTATTAAAAAGCTTGGGATTGTGAGTGCTTGGATGATGATTTTTGGGCCAAGGAAAGGGTGATAAAATCCCCACCTTATCTTGTTTATTGGGTAATGCCCTTAAAATCAATTTTGTGCAAGTGTACAATATATGCAAACAAAGTTCACTCAAAGCGATGTAAATCAACCAAGAAGTGAGTCCTATTCGAAATGCAATGCGAACGTACCTTGCTCCAGCACTCTTCAACAGTAAAGTAATTGGATTGAAAAGACACGTGCCTAAAAATGCAAACGTCTAATCAATTTTTAAACTTTTCAACAAATGTTTTACTGTTAATTATTAGCAGGATCCTGGTGAAAGCATACAAGAAATAAGATTTGCAGCAGCTGTATTTTTGCAAAGCAAGCAACCCTGCACAAAATCAGTTAGTAGTCAACTCCTCTTTGCCGCGGATCCACGGCTTTGGCCGAGAAAACGCGGCAAATCAGAGGGTACTTGGTCTCTGCTTTCTTGAGCAGAGGCCCAAGACCACTTATATGTTACGGCAGTGCTTTGTTTCCTGTTTCTTCAACCTGTAACCTGCAACAGAGAAAAAAATTCGTTTAGTTCTTCACTTTAATGAAAACCGTTGCTCTCCCCGGCAACGGCGCCAAAAATTTTGTTCGGAAGGCAAGAGTGTACTAATATTCAGAGAGAAATGGTTTAGAATCAACCTTCGATGCTCTTATGTGATGCTCAAAAACTCCAAAATGTATTCACAATTTTTATTTACTCCTTCCGAATCACCGTAGTAGTATAAGCTATTACGGGTCGATCCTCAGGGAGAGCTTGCGATGGAAGCTTTACGGTTGAGTTTTTAAAGAAAGAAAACGAGAGTTCTTCTATGTTCAACAAAAACAAAATGACATGGAAAAGAGAGGAAAAATTCGTTGTGGATTTTGTTGCATAAAAAGGAAAAGAATGGAAAGTAAAGTGAAAAGAACTTGGAAAACTTTACTAGCTTGGAAAGAAAACTTGAGAAGGAAAACCTTGAAAAGACTTTAGATAGAAGAAACCATGACTAGCTAACCCTTCTAATTTACTAACTTACTAATCTCATAGGGTGATACATGCCTCATGTTGATTCATCGGCAATGGTTTGTCTTGCTTGTTTGGTCAAATACTTTCCCACTTGGAGGATGAGTGATCTTCTCGGCTTGTCTTGTAGCCTCATTGATTCATCGGCTCCCGAGATAGATTTTCAATGGGGGAATCAAGGAGTGTCACTCAAGGGAATGCTAAGGAAGAAGATACAGGATTCATTAGTCATTCAAAGCCATACTCGAGTTAGCATTGAAGTAAGAAAATTGTACAACAAATAGCATAGTTAGGTGCTCCATCTCCATGTTCCATCAAGGCACTTATTCTAAAGACAAGGCTCTAAATGAGGCTCACATGAATCATATGGAATGAAAACAAGCATTTGTCAAGAATTAGAGTAACTCATCTTCATTGGGGATAATAGAGACTTGAAATTACAAGATCACAATAAAGCATCCAATGAATCACATGAATTAGCAATCACACAAGAGTTAGAAGTTAGTAAAGTTAGTGGTTAGCTAGTCATGTTAGAGAGTTAGCTAGACATTGAAATGAAAAGAACACAACAATTCATGGTAGAAGAAAATGCAATGGAAATTAAAGTTTGAAGAAAGTAAAGCACAAGAAAGTAAAGCACTAGAATTAGTAAAGATGAGAAGATAGATGGATCAATCCTTGCATTCAAGTTGTCACCACTTCAATTACAAGATCTCACACTCACTCTCTCTTTCTTTACAGAATTCTAGAAGGAGAAAGAAGATTACAAGAGCACTAAAGGAAGCTAGAGAAAATCCCTACAATTCTCTCAAAAATACAAGCTCTTCTCTCCTATTCTCTCCTCCTCCTTTCGCAGAGGCCCTAGGGGTCTATTTATAGGCTCCAGAGGATGAGGCCCTCAAATCTTGGCCGTGGGATCAAACGCTGGCTCAACGGCCAGATGCTTGCCACGGATCCGCGGCCAGAGCCGCGTTTCCGTGGCAGAATCTTGGCCGTTGTGCCAACGATTTCTGTTGCCATTTTGTTACAGTCTGTTTGCCACGCTGGATCTTCTAGAAAGCTGGGGATATTCGTGGACGACTGCAGATCTTGGCTTCTCTTTGGGCTTTTCCATTTGGCTCTTTAATTAATCCCATTAATACCTTGAAAATTCCTTGATTATGGGCCTTCCTCTCCATTAATGGTGGACCTGAAAAATAAGAGAGAAAAGCAATAAAAACCTTATTTTTATTTACATAAAGCATGATATGGAAGTGGAAAATGATGCAAAAATGAACTATAATCAGTGAACAGTCGTATGCTTGTGCCAGTGTACTGTTGAACTGATTTGGAAAAGCAAAGACTGAACGTAAGTCTTGTAGACGCAGGGGTCATGTTGCTTTAAAGACGCAGTCCTCACTTGGAGTGGGGACGCATCTATTAGTTTGCTGAAGAAACGCGGCTCTTGTAGGGACGCGATCTTTGAGATGAAGACGCAGCTCTCACTCTGTGAACTAGGCGCGGCTTTGGCCTTGCTGAAGAGACGCGACTTTTGGAGAGACGCGATTTTTGTTAAACATGAATTTATGTTTTGGGCGCGTTGCCACATGTCCGGCGGAGTTGAAGGGACATCTTTCCTTTGGCGCGCGAATTTTGCATTGCATTTAATATGCATGCCACGCGTCAGATGGGGATTAGGCCTCGAGCCAAGCGCCGCATATCTCTGGGGATCACTGTACCTATAAAAGACAACAGCCTTTCAAGAGTCATCATTAGACTCTTCTTCTTCGCCGAGCCTTTTAGGGTTAAGAAAAGCTCGAAGCTTTTTCCATTTTAACCATCTTCAACAGTGATCTTACGGTCAAAATGGCACCAAAGACCAAGCCCGTTTCTTCGTCCTCGAGCGCTGTCGCTCCGGAGATTCAAATGGGTGGTTCTTCCATATAGGAGGCCCCTATTTCAGGTAGTAAAACCATCTGATTTGGTTTCGGCCATTGAAGGGGCTTATATAAGTCCCTTTTGAATGTGAACCGCCAACGCGAGACTCGTGCCTGTGTTTGATCGTCAGACGCGGTTCTTGAATTGGTGGGCAAGATGCGAGTTTGATGACTTCCGCATCTTTGCTTTATCATTCTGAGTCCGTATCTATTTGTTGAACGCGGGCCTCATTGAGCCCTACGTTTTGAGTTCAGCACTCAGATTTTTTCTAAGTATGAGGAGTTTAGACGCGGACTTTTTTGTGATCCTCGTGTCTTGTAAGATTAGACACAAGTTTTACTGAATCTCGCGTTTGAGTCCGATACTTAGAAATTTTTTCTAAGTTCTGGATTTTGAAATGCAGGCAACATGCAAGCCTTGCATTTTTGAGTCTAGACGCGGATTTTGCTGATTTCCGCGTCCGAGCTCATTCTTGCGTTTGCATTTCAAGGACTTAGCCATTTTCTTTTAGATTTCTGACCAAGTGTTGTCCTCTTTGCAGTACGATACTCTTTCAACCCTTTGTCTAAAAAGTGTCACTTTAGGCACGTACGTGGCGCTGATCGTAATCTGACCTTCGTGCTTCAGAGAACTGCTCCTATGACTACTGGTAAGTCGAAGGAGCGAAAGGAGTGAATCTCCAAGGCCAGTATGGTGACCCTCCGGGATATTATCTCTGATGGACTGTTTGAGATGGATTCTCGCACTCCTTTACGGAAGCCCATTTTCCTCTTTGGTGACGACATTGACGAGGACGATAGGATTCTACATGATGGGGATTATAAGTGGCTCCGTCAGATAGGGGACAGGCGGTTCTTTCTTCCTAACATGGAGAGGATGTATCCCTTATCCTATCTACAACACATGTCTGTTCATCGTGCGATGGATTGGGATCTTTCCTGATTTATCTCCGGTGTCTCTCTTGGCAGATTAGGTGCCAAAGAAATACACTCTGCTGGCCATGGGAAAGAGGTCTCTGGTTTCTTTCCCGGGTTAGTCAGATCTAAATATCCTAGAGAAGAAACCCCACAACTTGGCACCACTTTCATCAGCCAGTTCATGAAAGTGAGGGGTGATTTTCCCATCGACTTTCATCCGCTCGGGTAGGTTCATTCTACCAACAGATCCTGGTGGGGTAGGATGGTTGGATTTGTGATTGTTGAGCTCGGGGCTCTGCTGCAGCAGGTGGGGCTATATCACTCGATCACGGCTGTACAGTATGGCCTCCCGCAAAGTTTCCACAATTTTTATGGCATCCTGAAGCATTATAATCCTTTGACGGGTACATTTTTTACTCCAGTTGGAGAGATGGGGCTCGCTCTTCATGAACTGTATGAAGTCTCGGGGCTAGTTATGGGAGATGCCCCTTATGAAGAATACGTCCTGACTTCTAAAGAACTTCATCTCTTGAAGAAGGAGAACCCTCAGGTGTACGAGACATACTGGGAAGTGTTGTGCCACTTCCACATCTGCGGCCAAATAACCTCTTGGAGGAACAGGGGTGTCAAGCAGATGTCCTGGGCGAGTTACCTATTCAATAGTATAAATGAGAAGGATAGCCCAGTGACCAGCCTGGCTCCTTACACTGACGAAGAAATTACTGAGAGGATCAACGCCTCTGCGAGCTCTTACATCACGGAGTCAAATGAGGATACTTTCAAATCTGATACGGTTTTTGAAAGTTTTCATCATCAGGCCCAAGTTCCCATTTCTGACCGGGCGCTATTGGCGGGCTTCCTTATGCTATAGCTGAAGCGTTGTGTGTGCCAACTGATTAGTCACATATGTTGCATATACATTGTCAGCTTACCATACTTTTTAGCTAATAAATCCTATTAATAAGTCTTCTTTTTCTTTGTTATATGTAGGCCCAAGTGCTAAAAGAAAGAAAAGAGAAACAAGCCCAAAAGCCCACCAAATTCTGATTTAATTCAGAATAAATTCGAAGTCAAGGAATCAGGGCAAAATCTTGGCATATCAAGAGGTTGAGAAGAATCCTCCCTGAATCAAGCGGTTTAAGCCACACAATCAAAGGCTGTTTCGTCAACTTTTGGAGCAGAAATAAGAAAACCAGAAGAAGATACGGGATATTCACCAAAACAGGAGATCCATCCAACTGGGTGTGGCCATCTGGCCACACCAGGGCCGCGGAAACGAGGCCCAAGCCGCGTTTTCGCGGGCAAGTAGAGTCAGTTGGGGGAGCGTTTGCTCCCCCAATCTTCCCGGGATCCTCCCCTTTTGGTTTTTCCCTATAAATACTGGTTTCAGCAAAGCAAAATGGAGCGAAGACTAGGATTAGAATTTTTGTTCACTTTCTAAGGATTTAGGTTCATTGTTAGCTAGCACAAAAGTTGTATTCTTGTTTTTTAATTTGTAGTCCAGTATCAATACTTGTGAGAGAGAGGAATTGAGTGCTTGTACTTGAAGATTGAAGTGACAGCAATACAAGAATCGAGCCACATTTCCTTCCACTCGTATTACGATATGGCGTGCATTATTTATTTGTTTTCTTCTTTATTTTCCATGAGTAGCTAAAACGTTTTTCTGGGCTCACTATTGTAACTCTCTCTAGTTCTTCTTCTCTTCTGATTTTAAAGAAAAAGACCCAATGAATTATTTGCATGCCTTACTTAAATCCTTTCTTCTTGAAAGTGTTCTTGAAGGCACATGAGGATGGGTTTGGATTGTTGAACTCTCACTTCTTTCATGAACGTTTCTTGAACTGTTTTTACTTCATTCTTACTTCTTCGCGCTTGATGATTTAATATTCGATTCTAAACGATTTTTCAAAGAAAAGAATGAACTCTTCCAACCATCTTATGTGCTTTACTTCAAACTTTCTAAAAATCAACTTAAGTTTGTCGATGATCAATTTGAGGTACTTAGGATTTCAATAGAAGAATGAACAAATGAGTAGTAAGATAGTGAGCCCAGATTTTCTTCCTTATTATAATCAACAAAACAATTTTCAAGCTTTTTTTAAATCACCTTCTCCAAAGCCTTTTCTAAAGTTGCAATTTCTCTTTTAATCATCTCTTTCTTTCCATTCTCTTTTCCATTAAAAAACAAACACAATTCTTTGTTTTTAAACGATTCACCGAAAAGCTTCCATCGCATTCCTCCTCGTGGACACGACCCGTTAGCCACAAGCTACATGGTAAATTCTTAATCTCTTTGATTGTTCTTTCATTTTAGCAATCAATTTTTGGCGCCGTTGCCGGGGAGGGAACGGTGTGTTTGTTTTTAACAAGTTTTGTGTGTTGTTTCAGGGACTTGAAAATTTAGATCTAGCATTCAAGCTTTGCAAGAGAAGACTTACAAATTCTGTGCCCCTACTCTCGAAAGTAGGAAACAGAATTTCAAGAAATTGCGTTGCAAAATTGAAAAAATTCATTGGACTACTAAAACTCTTTTTTTGCAGGACATATTGCTCGCAAAAATTAAGTTTTTGTATGTTATATTCATGCTATATCTGCTATCCACCATCCCTATTTTAAACCAACAGTAAAACACTTGTTGAAAAGTTTAAAAAAATTGATTAGACGTTTGCATTTTAGGCACGTGTCTTTTCAATTCATTTACTTTACTGTTGAAGAGTGCTGGAGCAAGGTACGTACGCATTGCATTCAGAATAGGACTCATCTCTTGGTTGATTTATATCGCTTTGAGTGAATCTTGTTTATCTTGTACACTTGCACAAAATTGATTTTAAGGGCAACACCCAATAACAAGATAAGGTGGGGATTTAATCACCCTTCCTTGGTCCAAAAATTAGATTCCAAGCACTCACAATCCCAAGCTTTTAATAAAATTTGATAGACGTTGGCCCCTAGGGACATCCGGACTCGTTAAGAGATCAGCTGAGGTTGGAAATTATTTTTGATTCACACTCCAGTCAAATCAGTGACTAAGGTTGGGGATTGAGGGGCGAAACCCCGAAGGCTGGTGGTTTGGCTTAATTAGGCCCGTCGCTTCTGCGCGGATACCTCCCACCAATCTTGCCCCCACCTGGCTGATTAGCTGTGGTTTGACTCGAGCAATAACCTTCTTCGGTTCATCGAACAGTTAGGAGTCGTCTAGGTCCAGGAATCCTAGATAGCAGGTGATTGTTTTTCCGTTTTCTTGTTGTTATTTTTCTTTTTTTTGATTGCTTGGTGAACTTGTTTGTGATTGTGTTTGTGTATGCAAGTGTGGTCAAGAGACCGTAATTCATCTAGGTTATTTAGAAACACATCACCACCTAAGTTCGAAGCAAGACTAGATTCGGTTATGGATCGACCGACATCTTTGCAGGTTAGGTTCTATCCTATTAGAACATCACTTCCATCCTGCATCCAACTTCCATCGGTTGGTGAACACAACTTTGAGCTTAAGCCACAGTTCATCAATACACTCCCTAAATTCCATGGCTTAGAGTCCGAAGACGCTTATTTCTTCATAAGAGAATTTGAAGAAGTATGTTTAATGATGAAAATCCCACACCTTGCAGATGATGCTATTAGGTTGAGATTTGTCCCATTTGCTCTTAAGGACCTAGCCAAGAAATGGCTCTACAGCTTAGCGGCTGGTTCTATCACATCTTGGGATGGTTTCATCAAGGTCTTCTTGAAGAAATTCTATCCAATCCACAAGACCGCTGTCGTTACGAAAAATATCATGCAGTTTAAGTAAGAACCTAGTGAACCGTTTTGGAGGTACTTTGAACGCTTCAAAGACCTCCTTGTCCAATGTCCTCATCATGGAATAGAGAAATGACGATAATGCCAAATTCTTTATGACGGTTTAGACTACTCGACCAAGACCCTCTTAGAAAGCATGTGCCAAGGGGGATTCTTGCAGAAGGATGAGCATGAAGGATGGGATTTATATGAGAATCTAGCTGAAAAGACCATCCAATAGGAACCTACTAGTGAAAGCTCTAGAAATCCAAACTCTATCTCTTCAAAAGAAGGTCTCCATTCGATTGAATCATCCATAGCTTGTAAGTTCACCTAGAGGGGGGGTGAATAGGTGATGGCTAATCTAATGGTCACTTAATGCCAAAAAATGCGGAAGTAAAAACTATTATGACCTAAACTAAACTCTTACACTAAACACCACGTATAACACAAGAGTGTTGCCGAATTCCCCATGAAGGGCTCTGGACAAACTCCTCTAGATTCCCCTAGATAAGGGTTGAGGTGCCGCGCTGGCTCTCTTGGTTAAATACAAGTGTTAGCAAATAACCCAAGCATGTATATCAATTAAGCACAATATGAATATCAAGCATGTAAGGATAAGCACAATAAAAGCATGCAAGATATAAACAAAGGAGAAAGAGAGAGAGAGAGTGAGCAATCGCAAACACAAGGGATTTGTTTCGAGGTTCGAGCACACTTGCTCTACATCCCCGCCTTCGACACACGAAGGATTACCACTATGCTTGATCCCAATGGATCACTCCTCGGTGCCGCAACACCTACAAACCCTCGGACTCTCTAGTCCCGTACACACCGCAAGCCCACCGGCTCGCCGAGGCCGCACCTCAAACAACAAGTTCGCACCCGAACTCGAAACAACGCGGACACACACGTCCGCCTCCTCAAAGTACAAGAAAGAACTCTTGGTGATCTAAACACTTTGATCACCAATAAAAACTCTCACTATAACACTCCTAAAAGATGAATAGCAATGGATAGCTCAAGTGTATGTGTGAGAAAACAAGGAAAGAGATGGTGGAGGAAAACTCAGAGAATCTCTTTTAACACTCTAGATAAAACTTCCCTTTTGATTGGAAGTATTAGCTCTCAATTTAGTGGAGAAAACTCTTTTAATGAAGTGGGAAAAACTGGCTCAAAGTCCACTAAAAATCTTGGTGAAAAACAATGCCCAAACCCCCAAATTTATAGGGCTAGAAAAACTAGCCGTTGGGGTCTGTCAGGCCTGTCGGTCGACCGTCCGGTCGACCGCCAACGGTCTGATTTCCGACCGTTGGAGCTACCGGTCGACCGCTCGGTCGACCGCCCAGATACAGAGAGCAAAGCTCTCTGGTCCGGTCGACCGTCCGGTCGGCCGGCCCACTGTGCTGCCAGACGTGCACAGCTCTATGCACGTCGGTCGACTGTAAGGTCGACCGGCCCTTGGTGCGGTCGACCGACCTGGCCTGTCAGCCAGCTCTGGGTCAGAAAAGTTAAGGGATTAAAACTAAGTCTTTTTGGTTTAAGTAAAATCCCATAAAATACTGAAAAATCTACAAAAATAGTTTTACTAATATACTTTGATAAACAAACATGCTTGCACAAAATCAAGGCATGTTACATATGATTTGAACTATTTTTGTAAGATGGAAATATTGGCTCAAAATAAAAACGGTATTTTCCAAAACTTGATTTTTCCAAAACATCTCCAAATACAAAAACAAGATATTTAAACTACTTTTCAAGCATAGTGTGTATGGATATGATCCACTACACAAACATGGTGAAATATCTATGTTTTTGACATTAAGCTCTAAACATGATTTTGGATAAAAGATATGAAAGCTTGAAAACCAAAATCAAAACATGTATTTTCTAAAATAGAAAATCTTTTGTAAAACAAACTAAATCAAGAGTGTGTGTGTGTGTGTATGAACTTGAGCAATCCACCAACTACTCTATCCTTTACATTTTATCTAAAAATAAAATCTTCTAAAAACAAACCTAGACACAAGTCTTCATCTTCTTGAAGTCTTCACTTGAAGCCTTCTTGACTAGGTCCAAACACCGTGCTAGCTCCAAAACTTGACTTTAAATCCTTTGTTGAAGCTATGCACCAACTAAGATCTTGATCATGAATCTGTCACTAATTAAACACAAGATCATTAGTAAACATAACTACATGAGTTGATCATCATCAAAACTAGAGTGATGGGCCTTCGGGCCAACAATCTCTCCCTTTTTGATGATGACAAAACTCATGAAGTTATATATGCATGGATTAAAGTAAAGCTTCAAAGAAGCTCCCCCTTAACTCATGCATAACAAATAAATAAATAAATATGCAATGTATGCTCATAAACATGTGTGCAAAATCTAGGAGATAAACATGCTAACAAGCATAAAACAAATCAAATTCTTTTTCTCCTATTTGCAAAACAAAACATATATGCATAAACATAAATTCTTCTCCCCCTTTAATAATAAAGCAAGGAAAACATGCATATAAACCTCAAATTCTTCTCCCCTTTTTGTTAATCATCAACAAAAGGGTTAAAATAAAAACAAATTTTTCTCCCCTTTTTGTCATAAACAATGAGACCAATTAGGGGTGTAAACAAATAAGTCAATAAAAGTTTATATGCGATATACATTCATGAAGAGAAAGACGCTAAGTTAACTTCCCTACACATATGCATTACATGAAGAAGGGATGACAAGCCCCAATTCACATAACGCATAATATGCAATGCATAAGAGGAGATGTGAAGCTCCCCCTACACACGTGTATCACATAAAGAAGAGTTGTCAAGCTCCTCAATATACAATACACTCAACATGAATCTATATGTAGAAGAGATGTTAAGCTCTCCTTGCATATAGGCAATACAAATCAAAACATTTTGATTTTTCTTATAAAACAAAATTTTATTTTCTTATCATAAACAACTTTGTGCTTTAAACATGTAAATCAATTTTAACTTAAGCACAAAAACAATCATATATATGTATGAAAAATGAGTATACCAATTGAAATTGATACATACATATATAAGAAAAATAAAATATGAGTATATACAAAATAGAGTCAAATTGATACCAATTGAAATGATTCAATGATACCAATTGAAACAATAATAGGATCATGTGTATAACTCATAAAACATTGAAGAATAAATAACTAGTTAAATTAATTTTTGAAAAACTAGTTAAAGATCCTTCAAAACATGAAACCAAATCATATGTTTTTCATGAATCATACTAAATACACAAAATTTAAGCACTCATGGTCCATAAAGCTCAAAAATAATCATGAAACAAAGTCATGAATAAACAAATAAAGTGTGAGTGTTCAAACATCATGTAAATAGCATTTTCAATGAAAATAGTCATTTAGGCTCAAAAGGAACATGAATCTTTTATTTTTATTAAACAAAACATAAAAATTCATTTTTCATTAAAACAAAACAAACTTCTAGGTATATGTATGATTTATCTAAATCTAACAATATACATACATATCCCAAACATAAAAGAGTCTATTAAAGGTATTTGCATGAAGGCAAGAGACTCACGGGGTATACATGTATATTTATTAGATTTGAATATAAAATACATATACATGAAGTAAAAAAAACACGAAAATTGGCAAAACAAGTGTAAATGAGGAAATCATCAAAACTAGGCTATACATGGACATATAGTGAGTATAAATCAGCAATGAAGTGCAAACATATATAAATCAAATATTCTCACTATTTGAACATGTATATACACAAGTTTTAATGGAATCTACATCTAAACATGTATTTACCACAAGAAGCACAAAAACAAATAAAACATGGACATGCTATATGATATTACAAATGAAAAACATGTAATAAACTAGGAGTTTAGAAATAGTTACCAAGCCAAGGAACTACTCCAAATCTCCAAAACATGGTGGTTGTCCCACCAAAACTCCTTGATAGCGTTGCATCAAATGTATGTCCTTCTAGTCCATGCAACCACCACCAAGGCACCAAATCTCTCACGGCTTGTGAGAGCCCTCACCTACATCAAAAACACACGGTGGGGGTTTGGTACCCATTTTCTTTTGGGTCCTTGGGGGTTAGTCTTGTAAGGAGCCCAAAAAATTTTATGATTAGCAAAATTTAAATGATGTATTCTATCAAAACAAAACTTTGCTAAATGGCCTTTGCGGCCACAATGTGTACACTTGTACACCTTAGGATGCTTATGTGTGTGAGTGTGATCGTGACGTGCAACATAAGCATATGCATGATGAGGATGATGTGCATGAACATGTGGAGTTTGTTTCTTTGAAAACAAAGACTCCAATCTAGAATGGTTAAATGCACAAGAGCTCAAGGTAGAGCTCAAACTATCAATTTTATTTTTCAAAACATTAATCTCATTAGTGATGGCATGTAAAGCATGATGAGAGATAAAACTATTTTTCTTAGTCTTTTTAGAAATATTTTCTTTTCTTTTTCTTTTTCAAACATTTTTCTTTTTAAAGAGTTGTTTTCTTGAAAAACGACTTCCTTTTGTTTTTCCACCAAAAAGACTTTATTTTTCAAAATAGTGTTTCCTTCACAAAGATTATTTAATTTGGACATCAAGGAAACATTTTCATTTTTCAAATCTTCCTTTTCTTTTTCAATGCATGCAACCTTATTTTCTAATGAATCTTTTTCATTAAGCATGCAATCAAATTTTTTTTCAAAATTTTATTATCTTTTCTAAGCATGTCATATTTCTCAAGTAATTGTTGGCAAAATGAAGTGAGCTCATCATATGACATGTCTTCATCATCTAACTCAGATTCGGTGTTTACCTCAAGGGGGTTATCCCCTTGGACCATATAGCACTTGTTGGAGATGTCGCTTCCAACATCCGAGTCACTCCCCGCATAGTATTGATCTTTTTCGCCAAGGGAGAGAAGGGTGTTCCACACTACAAAAGCCAACTCAATATTAGCAACCCTAGATAAATACTCATCATTTAGGGTACTCTTTAAAGCATGTAGGGCTTTTGCATTAGCCTCAAAATTTTTGCCATTTAAACAATAATCATTTTTAGTGGTGGCAAAATAAACATGAATGCCTAGGGCTTTGAGGTACAAAGACATCTTAGCCTTCCAAATTTGGATGTTAAGAATGTCAAACAATAGTGGTGACATGAAGTCCATAGTGTGTGTACAAATATTGTGATTAGCCTAAAATGAGGATCTTTAACTCTTGGTTGTTAGACCCAAATTCAGAGCACTTGGCTCTGATACCAATTGTAAGTTCACCTAGAGGGGGGGTGAATAGGTGATGGCTAATCTAATGGTCACAATGCCAAAAAATGCGAAAGTAAAAACTATTATGACCTAAATTAAACTCTTACACTAAACACCACGTATAACACAAGAGTGTTGCCGAATTTCCCGTGAAGGGCTCTGGACAAACTCCTCTAGATTCCCCTATATAAGGGTTGAGGTGCCGCGTTGGCTCTCTTGGTTAAATACAAGTGTTAGCAAACAACCCAAGCATGCATATCAATTAAGCACAATATGAATATCAACATGTAAGGATAAGCACAATAAATGCATGCAAGATATAAACAAAGGAGAAAGAGAGAGAGAGTGAGCAATCGCAAACACAAGGGATTTGTTTCGAGGTTCGAGCACACTTGCTCTACATCCCCGCCTTCGACACACGAAGGATTTCCACTATGCTTGATCCCAATGGATCACTCCTCGGTGCCGCAACACCTACAAATCCTCGGACTCTCTAGTCCCGTACACACCGCAAGCCCACCGGCTCGCCGAGGCCGCACCTCAAACAACAAGTTCGCACCCGAACTCGAAACAACGCGGACACACACGTCCGCCTCCTCAAAGTACAAGAAAGAACTCTTGGTGATCTAAACACTTTGATCACCAATAAAAACTCTCACTACAACACTCCTAAAAGATGAATAGCAATGGATAGCTCAAGTGTATGTGTGAGAAAACAAGGAAAGAGAAGGTAGAGGAAAACTCAAAGAATCTCTTTTAACACTCTAGATAAAACTCCCCTTTGATTGGAAGTATTAGCTCTCAATTTAGTGGAGAAAACTCTTTTAATGAAGTGGGAAAAACTGGCTCAAAGTCCACTAAAAATCTTGGTGAAAAACAATGCCCAAACCCCCAAATTTATAGGGCTAGAAAAACTAGCCGTTGGGGTCTGTCAGGCCTGTCGGTCGACCGTCCGGTCGACCTCCAACGATCTAATTTCCGACCGTTGGAGCTACCGGTCGACCGCTCGGTCGACCGCCCAGATACAGAGAGCAAAGCTCTCTGGTCCGGTCGACCGTCCGGTCGGCCGGCCTACTGTGCTGCCAGACGTGCACAGCTCTGTACACGTCGGTCGACCGCACGGTCGACCGGTCGACCGGCCCTTGGTGCGGTCGACCGTGCGGTCGACCGACCTGGTCTGTCAGCCAGCTCTGGGTCAGAAAAGTTAAGGGATTAAAACTAAGTCTTTTTGGTTTAAGAAAATCCCATAAAATACTGAAAAATCTACAAAAATAGTTTTACCAATATACTTTGATGAACAAACATGCTTGAACAAAATCAAGGCATGTTACATATGATTTGAACTATTTTTGTAAGATGGAAATATTGGCTCAAAATAAAAACGGTATTTTCCAAAACTTGATTTTTTCAAAACATCTCCAAATACAAAAACAAGATATTTAAACTACTTTTCAAGCATAGTGTGTATGGATATGATCCACTACACAAACATGGTGAAATATCTATGTTTTTGACATTAAGCTCTAAACATGATTTTGGATAAAAGATATGAAAGCTTGAAAACCAAAATCAAAACATGTATTTTCTAAAATAGAAAATCTTTTATAAAACAAACTAAATCAAGAGTGTGTGTGTGTGTATGAACTTGAGCAATCCACCAACTACTCTATCCTTTACATTTTATCTAAAAATAAAATCTTCTAAATACAAACCTAGACACAAGTCTTCATCTTCTTGAAGTCTTCACTTGAAGCCTTCTTGACTTGGTCCAAACACCGTGCTAGCTCCAAAACTTGACTTTAAATCCTTTGTTGAAGCTATGCACCAACTAAGATCTTGATCATGAATCTGTCACTAATTAAACACAAGATCATTAGTAAACATAACTACATGAGTTGATCATCATCAAAACTAGAGTGATGGGCCTTCGGGCCAACATAGCTAACGAGGCTAAGTTAGCTAACCTAGCGAGAAGACTGGTAGCTCTAGAAATTAAGGAACCAAGTCTAGTCAATCAAGTCAGTCCAAACCAATTTCCAACTCCGGGTTGTACTTACTGTCAGGCCATGAATCATGTGTTTGAGGAGTGTCCTGTATTTCAAGCTCACCAACATTTTCCTGAACCGATGAATGCGGCCTTCTCAAGGCCGAATAATGATCCTTACGCTCCAACGTACAATCCTGGCTGGAGAAATCACCCCAATTTCTCATTGAGCCATCAAAATAATGACCACCCACGACCAAACCATGCAAGCCACTTCCATCATTCCAATAATTCTTCCAATCATCAACCCAACTTTTCCAATCACCCTCACAATTCTCCCAACAATTTTGCAAATTATCAACAAAATTTTTCCAATCAAGCTCCACTATCTTCCTTCCAGAATCCTCAACTTAAAAGGAGAATGACTGATTTTGAGAGAAACATAGAAAGGTACATGAAGAACTAGGATTCTCTCATGCAAATAATACAGAGGTTAGAGGGTCAAATGAGCCAGTTAGCCAATCCACAACAGGAGAGGCAAAAGGGTACCTTGCCCAGTCAACCAATTATGAATCCTAAGAATTCACAACAAGCTCATTTGGTTGAGGATCAGTCATTGAACCAATGTAATGCTGTTCATACATTGAGGTCGGGAAAGAAAGTTGATAACCAAGTGTCAACACCACCTAATCCTAGTCAGCACAATCACACTTCAGCATCCACCTCATCTAATCCCACTCCTCCTAAATTTGATAAATCTAAAAAAGATAAGTCAACCAGTCATGTGCACCAGCCTATAGCACCATTTCCTAATAGGCTGAAAAATAAGCAAAATCAACACATGGATAAGATAATTGAGATCTTTAATCAAGTGAAGATAAATGTGCCACTTCTTGATGCCATCCAACAAGTCCCATCTTATGCTAAGTTTCTTAAGGACATGTGCACCAAGAAGAGAAAGACTAATGTACCTAAAAAGGTCTTCTTAGCCACTAACATTAGTGTGCTACTATCGGGTCCGATCCCTGTCAAGTACAAGGATCCAGGTAGTCCAACCATTGCCTGCACAATAGGACAAGCCGAAATTAGTCGTGCACTTCTTGACTTGGGAGCAAGTATCAACTTGCTTCCATTCTTACACTTGGTCAAAATAAATTGTATATATATATATATATATATATATATATATATATATATATAAAACTTTTTGAAAGGTTAGAATAATATTTTGATATATTTTTTGTAAGAAATTAAGTCAATTTTAAGGAATAAAAAAATCATAATTAGGATTTCTTACACTTGGTCAAAATAAGATGACTTGTTTGATGTTTAGGGTTAGGAAGAAAATTTGTGAAAGTAATTTAGTCTTGATATTTACCTTGATGAAATATGCACACTAAATACACTTACACACTTAGGGTTTAAAAACAGAGACTCTTATGCCTTATAAAAAAAATATAATGAAAAAGAAAAAAATATAAACGAATCTAATTATTGATTAGCTAGGTGCTTTGGCCTAAGCAAGCCTTAGTATTTATGCAAAAGATAATTAGATAAGTTTGAAGAAAAAAAAATGTGTATATAAATCCTCTGATTAAGCTGGGTATTTATGCCTCATGAAGCATAAGTATTCACGCCTAAAAGGGTACGTCTTATAAATAAAAACCTTGGTTTCGTGGCCTTGTCTGCTCGAGTGTTTAAGTCCTTAGGGGTGTTTTCTCACCTGGTGCCCTAAAACTGTCTGGTTTGGGTGTCACCGACTGAAGTCTCGTTACATGGGCAGATTAGAAAGCCTAATGAAATTGAGGAAATAAAATCCAACAAAAATAAATATAAGGCATAGGAGTTAATGTTAAAGAACCCTTAGTCAACTTCACAGTCACGAGGGTGCATACGACTCAGGGTAAATTAATAGACTAGATGAGAAGTACAATTTGACTCCTTACTTTAATTGATGGCATGTTTTTGAATAAAGACTGCATTTCGGAATGAAAAATTTGATATTCTTGTAACTTATAGATTACTTAAAGCCTTACAAATATACTTCAAATATTTTCTCCTTTAAAAATGCTTTTCGAAAATACTAACTTTTTTCTTTTTTCTTTATGGATTTTGTGGGTGCAATCCACTAAAAACCCTCACGAGATAAAACTCGTCCTCTAGGGGTAACCTAGAGGTTTAACGGCTTGTTACACATGCTCAGTGCAATCGAGTGACCTGCGAAAGTGGTCTAATAATTGATTAGAATTAGTCTGATATTTGCTCGAGGGCGAGCAAAAGATAAGTGTGGGGGAAAATTGATTGCTAAAATGAAAGAGCAATCAAAGAGATTAAGAATTTACCGTGTAGCTTGTGGCTAACGGGTCGTGTCCACGAGGAGGAATGCGATGGAAGATTTTCGGTGAATCGTTTAAAAACAAAGAATTGTGTTTGTTTTTAATGGAAAAGAGAATGGAAAGAAAGAGATGATTAAAAGAGAAATTGCAACTTTAGAAAAGGCTTTGGAGAAGGTGATTTAAAAAAATCTTGAAAATTGTTTTGTTGATTATTATAAGGAAGAAAATCTGGGCTCACTATCTTACTACGCATTTGTTCATTCTTCTATTGAAATCCTAAGTGCCTCAAATTGATCATCGGCAAACTTAAAGTTGATTTTTAGAAAGTTTGAAGTAAAGCACATAAGATGGTTGGAAGAGTTCACTCTTTTCTTTGAAAAATCGTTTAGAATCGAATATTAAATCATCAAGCGCGAAGAAGCAAGAATGAAGTAAAAACAGTTCAAGAAACGTTCATGAAAGAAGTGAGAGTTCAACAATCCAAACCCATCCTCATGTGCCTTCAAGAACACTTTCAAGAAGAAAGGCTTTAAGTAAGGCATGCAAATGATTCATTGGGTCTTTTACTTTAAAACCAGAAGAGAAGAAGAACTAGAGAGAGTTACAATAGTGAGCCCAGAAAAACGTTTTAGTTACTCATGGAAAACAAAGAAGAAAGCAAATAAATAATGCACGCCACACCGTAATACGAGTGGAAGGAAATGTGGCTCGATTCTTGTATTGCTGTCACTTCAATCTTCAAGTACAAGCACTCAATTCCTCTCTCTCACAAGTATTGATACTGGACTACAAATTAAAAAATAAGAATACAACTTTTGTGCTAGCTAACAATGAACCTAAATCCTTAGAAAGTGAACAAAAATTCTAATCCTAGTCTTCGCTCCATTTTGCTTGCTGAAACCAGTATTTAAAAGGAAAAACCAAAAGGGGAGGATCCTGGGAAGATTGGGGGAGCAAACGCTCCCCCAACTGACTCTACTTGCCCGCGGAAACGCGGGTTGGGCCGCGTTTTCGCAGCCCTGGTGTGGCCAGATGGCCACACCCAGTTGGATGGATCTCCTGTTTTGGTGAATATCCGTATCTTCATCTGGTTTTCTTGTTTCTGCTCCAAAAGTTGACGAAACAGTTTTTGATTGTGTGGCTTCAACCGCTTGATTCAGGGAGGATTCTTCTCAAGCTCTTGATATGCCAAGATTTTGCCCTGATTCCTTGATTTCGAATTTATTCTGAATTAAATCAGAATTTGGTGGGCTTTTGGGCTTGTTTCTCTTTTCTTTCTTTTAGCACTTGGGCCTACATATAACAAAGAAAAAGAAGACTTATTAATAGGATTTATTAGCTAAAAAGTATGGTAAGGTGACAATGTATATGCAACATATGTGACTAATCAGCGATCGACCGTTGGCTAGGCACGGTCAACGGGGCGGTCGACCGCAGGCACAACGGTCAGAAATTGACCGACCGGCCGGTCGATCGGAAGGTCATTTCTGACCTTTGCTGCTGCCAACGGGCATATTTGTTTGGGGCTATAAATACCTCACATTTGAGCTGGTTTTATACAACAATTTGAAGAGCAAATTTTCTTATCTTTAGAAGTGTTTTAGCTATAAGTTTTAAAAGAGTTTTTGGGTTTAAAAGATCGTTCTTTATTTGTTTTAAAGTGTACGAATTTCAAAGAAAATAGAGTCTTTTGGGAATTAGTTTTTGATCTAAATTTCTATATCTATTTGGAGATTTTCCCAAGTGTTTTTCTTTGTTCCAAACACTTTTTTTTCTCACACTTGAACTATCTATCTATCCTATCTATTAGGATCTATTTTGTGAGAAAATTGGTTTGTGGTTGTTGATACCACCTAGAGTTGTAAACCTTCCATACTTTGTGATATTCCTTTAGTGAGGGTGATTGTGTTGATATCCCTCTAGCAAGAGGTGATTGTGGAAGTTGTGTTGGTATCCCTCTTAGTGAAGAGGTGATTGTGGAGTTGTGGCTTTGTGTCTATCCCTCAATTGTGAGCTTGATCTTGTGTGCCTTAGTGCCTTGCCTCTTGTGGAGAGGTTGTATTTGTTTAAGAGAGGAGTTGTGTACTCTAAGTTGTATTTGCCTAAATCCTTAGTGGAGGTTCCCTGTGTGGGAAGTCCTGTGTGGACGCTATAGTGGAAATCCTTCTGTGTGAAGGTGGGGACGTAGAGCTAGGTGCTCGAACCTCAAAACATATCTCTGTGTTTGTGTTTGATCCACTATCTCTAACTCTCTCTCTCTCTTATTTACCTTGCATTGATTCATATTGTTCATATCATATATATTCTTGGGTTTGTTTGTGCGCCATACTTATGTTAAACCAAGAAAGCTTCATATAGCACCTCAACTCTTATTCAGAGGAATCAAAAGGAGTTAGTCTAGAGCCCTTCACCAGAAATTCGACTACACTCTTTGGTTACACTAAGTGTGTTGTAATTAGTTTTTAATTCCGCATTATTTGTCATTAGATTATCCATACACCTATTCACTCCCCCTCTAGGTGTACTTTCAATTGGTATCAGAGCCTACGCTCCTGATATTAGGTTTAACCACCTAGGAGTGAGATCTTGGTTGCTAATCTAGTATTTGCATTTGCGTACTTATTTGTTTACACACACTCATGGATTACCTTGCCCCTCCCATGTTTGATGTTTCTAACATCGATATGTGAAAGTTTAAGATGAGTATGTACCTCAAAACTCTAGGTTTGCATGTTTTCCTTGCTGCTCCAAGAAATCCTATCTTGGTAATAGCAAGCATATAGAGGCCAATGCACAAGCCTTAATGGCACTTAGAAGCACACTTAACAAAGAATATTTGTGTATGGTTTCTCATTGTGATTCAGCTTTTGCAGTGTGGAACACTTTGAACTCTCCCGAGCTTCAAACGCCAAACATTGTGGAGAAGGAATCTAGTGAAGATGAATCCGAACAACATTACTATATGGTTCAAGGGAATGACTCCCTTGAGGTAAATTTGGAAACTCAACTAGATGATAGTGCTAGTTCTTTAGGTGATGATTATGCTGATCCTGATGCATTGAATGAAGAACTATCTATTGTTTGTGACAAATTATTAGAAAAATATAAAACTTTGAAAAAGAAATGTTTTGGACTTAATAAAGAAAATAAGGATTTTCAAAACTTGATTTGGCTTTGCAAGAAAAGGTTAAAATTTTCAATGAAAGGGACTCATTGAAATCCCAACTTGATCTTGCCCTAAATGAAAACAAAATCTTAAAAAGTAAAAATGATTGTGATGAAGTTTTGAAGAAAAATAAAGTTCTATCTTCAAAACTTGTTTTTATTTTAAAGAAAATGATTCTTTGAAAAACAAAATTATTTCTATTTCAAAGAAATTGAATTTGATTTCTAATGAAAATATTTCTTTGAAAAATGATTTAGATACTCATGTTTGCCATGCTAGTGTAGCTTCATCTTCTAGCATACCTATTGCATGCTCCACCTCTTCTTCTATTATTGAAAATAATATATGCATGTTAAAGAAGAGTGTTGATTGTTTGGGCTCCACTGTGAGCCAATGTGCCATGAACCACACACATTTGGAATCCATATTTCGCAAGAAACAAGTTCCACCTATGCATGCACACAAACCACGGCATACACATGCTTCTCACGCTCATACACATAACACTATGAATGCTCATGTGTACACTTGTACACATTGTGGACGTAAGGGCCACCTTGTAAAATTTTGCTTTGATAGAATTAATGATTCAAATTTTGTAAATAGATTTGTTTGGGTTAGGAAAGGAGCTAACTCCCATGGACTCAAAAGAGTATGGGTATCAAAAGCCACTCCTATTTTTGATATAGTTGTGGGCTCTCGCTTGACGTGAGGGCATTGGTGCCTTGAGGTGAATGCGTTCCGAGCTAAACTGTGACTATTTTTGGATGCATCACTTTCAAGGGGAGTTTGGTGGGAGGACCACCATGGTTTGACGATATAGAAATGTGCCCTCATGGTTTTGGTAACGATCTCTAACTCCCATTTAGTTTACATGCATTTATGTTGTTGATTTTTAGCATGTTTTGATTACTTGTTTAGATGTAGTTTTCATTAAAACTTGTGTATATACTTGTACAACTAGTGAACCACAAATAGACTATTATATGTTTGTACTTGATTGCTCATTTGTACTCATTAGATGTATTAATATAGCCTAGTTTTAATGATTAATGCATTTCAACTTGTTTTCCCTATTTTTGGACATGTTTTCATATGATTACCTTCATGTATATGTAAATTTTATCTAAAACTTTAAGATATACATGTATAACCTTGAGTCATTTACGTTTCATGCAAAATTTCTTTATGGACTCAATTGTGTTTGGATATGTATGTATACTTCTAGTTTAGACCAAACATACATATACCTTGAAGTAGACTTAGTTTTGATGATTTTGATAAAGGAATTTCATATTGAGTCTTATTGCCTATTCCATTATTATGCTTTTCATATCATTCTTTTACGCTCACATTAGTTGATGTTTCTCATGACTTTATTTTCATGAGTATTATTTGTGCTATATAGACTTTGAGTGTTGATGATTGTGTGATTTTCATATTTTCATGGATATATTCTTGTTTTATTTCTTGCTTGAAGGATTTCGTACTAGTTTTCAAGTTTTTTATAAAATTAGTTGCGTATTTCTTCATTTTGGAAGAGTTTTCAATTATGATAAAATTATTTTCAAACTTATTTTTGAAAACCTTTTCCATCTATGGGCGGACGGATAGGCGACCATGCCTTATATGCTCAAATTGAAAATCATTTTAACATGTACATGAATAGGGTGGTCTTTATAAGTTATACACTTGATCATCATTGTGTTTTCAATTGGTATCACAATTGATATTTATTTTGTATACTCATATTTGTTTATATATATGTATGCTTCAACTTCAAATAGTATCAATTTCGATTGGTATTTAATTTTCCATACATACATACATACATACATATATATATATATATATATATATATATATATATATATATATATATATATATTATATATATATATATATATCTGTGTGTGTGTGTGTGTTTTGATTGTGCTTACTATATGTCTATATCTTTAAGCACAAGTTATGTTATGCTAAGCTTATTTTTAGTCCTTAATGATAATTATTTTTCAATTGGTATCTCATACAAACTTAAGCATCATTTTCATTAGTATTTCATAAAGGGGGAGAAAAAATTCATGGTTTACCTTTCAATTGGTTTTGTTTACAATTGGTATCTTACTCTCACTCTTTATGTTGAAAAATAATATTGATATCTTAGTTTTCAATTGATTTTCTATGCTCCTAATGAAAAATATTTTCAATTGTTATATGTTTCATTTTCAATATTGGTATCAAGAATCTTAAATTGATATTATTCTCTATTTGGTATCTTTATTGCAAAATGATTTTAGTGTTTGACCAAAAAGGTTGGTTTATGTTTTTCAATTGGTATCATGCTTCATTTTACATTGGTATCTATATTGAAATAAGTTGTGTTTACCTAAAAAAATAAATTGGTTTTCACTTTCATTTGGTACTAATACTTACAATTGGTATCAAGATTTACAATATATACTTGTTTCAATTGGTATCAAAAACACACAATGTTTCATTCTCTATTGGTATCAAAACTTTACATGATGTTTTCAATTGCTATCTTTTGATAAAATTTTGTGTAATTTCTATTGGTATCATACTTTGGAATCATAATGTTTTGATACTTATTGCTTATATGCAAGGGAAGCTTAACATCTTCTCTATATATATAGATTCATATTGAGTGTATCTCATATTGAGGCGCTTGACCGCTCTTCTTTATGTCTTACACGTGTGTAGAGGGAGCTTCACATCTCCTTTTATACATTATATATTATGTTTTATGTGGTTAGGGTTTAGTCATCTCTTTTCATATAAATGCATGTATGCAGGGGGAGTTAACTTCACTTCTCTCCTCTTCATGAATGTATATAGCATATACACCTTTATTGTTTTGATTTATGCAAAAAGGAAGAAAAATATTATTTATGCCTTTTAGTGTTTGTACCCCTTTGTTGATGAATTGACAAAAAGGGGGAGAGATATTTTGGAGATTTATATATGCATGTTATGCATATTTAGTTTATGCATGTTTACTTTTGTTTACTTTTACCATTGGTATATAGATTTTACAATTGGTATAAGAGCAATTGATATCATGCATGTTTATTTATGCATGTTTATGCATATCTATATTGAGCATTCATTGTGTTTCTTTATTGTTTATTGCTATGCATGAGTTAAGGGGGAGCTTCTATGAAGCTTAACTTTAATCCACGCATATATAACTCCATGAGTTTTGTCATCATCAAAAAGGGGGAGATTGTTGGCCCAGAGGCCCTTCACTCTAGTTTTGATGATGATTAACTCATGTAGTTATAGTTTACTAATAATCTTATGATATTCACTTTCAGATATTTGATCAAGTTATTAGTAGGTGATTAGCTTCAACAAAGGTGTTTTGGAGCTATCATATGTTGATTCAAGAGCTCGAGCGTGAAGATCGCATCTAGCACTTGGTTAGAGTCAAGCTTGTTGGATCGGTTTGGATCGAGTCGACTTGGAGAAGGAGTTCTACAAGAAGACCTTGGTTTGTTTAGTTTAAGATTGTGTTTAGATCATTATAAAGATTAGATAGTGTTGATATGCTCAAGTTCACATACACACACAAGTTTTTAAGTTTATTGGTTTTCGGTTTAACCAATATTGGATTTCATGTCAAAAACTGTTTTGGAAAAATCAGATTTTCATTTCAAAGTTTGGTTTTTGGAAAATACGGTTTTCGTTTAAAGGTAAAATTTCCATATCTTAAAAATGGTTCAAATTGTTTATAATATGTGTTGAATTTTAGCCACACATATTTGTATTTCAAAGATATAATAAGAACTTATTTTTGTGAAATTTATGTGATTTTATGGGATTTAATTGGTAAATAAAAGACAAGTTTTTAAATCCAAAATTCTCAGCCAGTTTGCTCTGGCGGTCGACCGGACAGTCGACCGGATCATGAGATGGTCGACCGATGTGCACGAGACGTGCACATCGGCCTGGCCAGTTGGCCGGTCGACTGACTGAGAGCACCCCACTCTCGGGTGGGGGCCTGTCGACCGGGTGGTCGACCGTTGCTAGGCACGGTAGACCGGACGGTCGACTGCAGGCACAACGGTCAGAAAATTGACTGTTGGCCGGTCGACCGGCCGGTCGACCGGAAGGTGATTTATGACCTTTGCTGCTGCCAACGGGCAGATTTTGTTTGGGGCTATAAATACCCCACATTTTAGCCGGTTTTATACAACAATTTGAAGAGCAAATTTTCTCATCTTTAGAAGTGTTTTAGCTACAAGTTTTAAAAGAGTTTTTGGGTTTAAAAGATCATTCTTTATTTGTTTTGAAGTGTTGGAATTTCAAAGAAAATAGAGTCTTTTGGAAATTGATTTTGATCTAAATTTCTATATCTATTTGGAGATTTTCCCAAGTGTTTTTCTTTGTTCCAAACACTTTATTTTCTCACACTTGAGCTATCTATCTATCCTATCTATTAGGATCTATTTTGTGGGAAAATTGGTTTGTGGTTGTTGATACCACCTAGAGTTGTAAACCTTCCAAACTTTGTGATATTCCTCTAGTGAGAGGTGATTGTGTTGATATCCCTCTAGTGAGAGGTGATTGTGGAAGTGTGTTGGTATCCCTCTTAGTGAAGAGGTGATTGTGGAGTTGTGGCTTTGTGCCTATCCCTCAATTGTGAGGTTGATCTTGTGTGGCTTAGTTCCTTGCCTCTTGTGTATAGGTTGTATTTTTTGAGAGAGGAGTTGTGTACTCCAAAGTTGTATTACCCAAATCCTCAGTGGAGGTTCCCTCTGTGGGAAGTCCTGTGTGGACGCTATAGTGAAAATCCTTCTGTGTGAAGGCGGGAACGTAGAGCTGGGTGCTCGAACCTCGAAACATATCTCTGTGTTTGCGTTTAATCTACTATCTCTAACTCTCTCTCTCTCTCTCTCTCTCTCTCTCTCTCTCTTATTACCTTGCATTGATTCATATTGTTCATATCATATATATGCTTGGGTTTGTTTACGTGCCATACTGTGTTAAACCAAGAGAGCTTCATATAGCACCTCAGCTCTTATTCAGAGGAATCAAGAGGAGTTAGTCCAGAGCCCTTCACCGGGAATTCGGCTACACTCTTTGGTTACACTAAGTGTGTTACAATTAGTTTTTAATTCCGCATTATTTGTCATTAGATTTGCCATACACCTGTTAACCCCCCTCTAGGTGTACTTTCAGGGAAAAAATTGATGAAAGTAATTTAGTCTTGATCTTTACCTTGAAAAAATATGCACACTTTATACACTTACACACTTAGGGTTCAAAGACAAAAATTCTTATGCCTTATTAAAAAAAAAGAAAATATATATATATATATATATATATATATATATATATATATATATATATATATATATATGCAAATCTAATTATTGATTAGCTAGGTGCTTTGGCCTAAGCAAACCTTAGTATTTATGCAAAAGATAATTAGATAAGTTTGAATATATATATATATATATATATATATATATATATATATATATATACTCTGATTAAGCTGGGTATTCGTATCTCACGAAGCATAAGTATTCACGCCTAAAAGGGGTACATTTTATAAATAAAAACCCTTGGTTTCGTGGCCTTATCTGCTCGAGTGTTTAAGTCCTTAGGGTTGTTTTCTTACCTGGTGCCCTAAGACTGTCCGATTTGGGTGTCACCGACTAAAGGCTCGTTATATAGGCAGATTAGAAAGCCTAATAGAATTGAGGAATAAATACCACCAAAATAAATATAAATAAGGCATAGGAGTTAATGTTAAAAAAACCCTTAGTCAACCTTCACAATCACGATGGTGCATATGACTCAGGGTAAAGTAATAGACTAGATGAGAAATACAATTTGACTCCTTACTTTGATTGATGACATATTTTTGAATAGAGACTAAGTTTAGGAATGAAGAGTTTGATATTCCTATAACTTATAGATTACTTGAACTCTTACAAATATACTTCAAAATATTTTCTCTTTTCAAAATGCTTTTCGAAAATACAAATTTTTTTCTCTTTCTTTATGGATTTTGTGGGTGCAATCCACTGAAAACCCTTACGAGACAAAACTCGTCCTCTAGGGGTAACCAAGGTTTAACGGCTTGTTGCACATGCTCAGTGCAATCGAGTGACTGCGAAAGTGGTCTAATAATTGATTAGGATTAGTTTTGATGTTTTGCTCGAGGGCGTGCAAAAAATAAGTGTAGGGGTGTGATCGGTCACATATATTGCATATTATTGTCACATTATCATGTTTATTATCTAAATAAATCATATTAATAAGTCTTTTTTTTTATAAAAATGCAGGCCCATTGCTATAGGATAGGAAAGAGAAACGAGCCCAAAATCCCATCAAATTCTGGTTTAATTCAGAATTAATTCGAAATCAGGAAATCAGGGCAGGTCATGGCAAATCAGAGAGGTTGAAAATCAGTTAAAATAAATCTTCCCATGGTTAAAGCCAAAGATCAAAAGCTGTTTCGACAAATCCTCGAGCTGAAACGGGGAAAACCAGCTGGAGATAAAGTCAGAACACAAAACAAAGAGGTGTACCCCCTGGGTGTGGCCACCTGGCCACACCCAGGCTGCGAAAACGCGGCCAAAGCCGTGTTTTCGTGGCTTGTTAGGTTTTGTTGGGGGAGTGTTTGCTCCCCCTATCTTCGTACGACCTCCCCCGTTTATTTTTTGCTTATAAATACTGTATTTTTCAAAGAAAAATGGACTGGAACTTAGTTTAAATTTTTCTCTTTGTTTTTAAGGTTTAGGCTCTTTGTTAGATAGTATAGAAGTGTATCTCTATTTTATAATTTATAGTTCAGTTCAAATACAGTGAGAGAGAGAGGAATAGAGTGATTGTAATCTAAAGATTGAAGTGACATCAATAAAAGGATCAAGCTTTCTCTTCTTCCACTCCAATTCACGGGTATGTCTTGCTTTATTTACATGTATTGTTTTTCATCTTCCATGAGTAGCTAAATTTGTTTTTTGGGCTCACTATTGTTCCTCGTTTCGATCCCTCTTCTTTTTGAATGGTTTGATGTAAAGACCCAATGGAATCATATGCATGCCTAAACTAAGCCTTTCTTCTTTGAAAGTGTTCTTGAAGGCACATGAGGATGGGTTTGGATTTCTAAACTTCTATTTCTTTTAAAATATCGCTTGAACTTGTTTATTTTCATACTTGAAAGACTTGATGATTTAACATTCAATTCAAGATGATTTCTTAAAGAACAGAGTTAACTTTTCCAAACGTCTTATTTGCTTTGCTTAAAACTAAACTCAAGCTTAAGATCTTGCCTATGATCAAGTTGAGGCACAAAGAATTTCAAGAGAAGAACACATCGTTGAGTAGTGAGATAGTGAGCCCAGATCTTCTTCTTATATTAAAAACAACAAATTACTCTTCAAGCTTTTAAAAAGATCACCTTTTTCAAAGTCTTCTCTAAGTTTTCAAATTTTCTTTTAATCATTTCCCTTCTCTCCATTCTCTTTTCAATTGATAAAAAAAAGAAAGAAAGACACCAACTCCATTCTTTGTTACTTAACAAAAACACTGAAAAGCTTCTATCGCATTCCTCCTCGTGGACACGACCCGTTAGCCTAAAGCTACACGGTAATTCTTATCACTTTTATTTCACGATCAAGAGACTTGTGGAAGCGTGTTGTAAGTCTCTTTTAAGTTCACTAAAATGGTTAAAAAATCTTCTTTGTTCTTTAGAAAGAAAAGAAAAAAGCTATGTTAATTTATGACAATGGTAGGTAGGAGGAGATGATGATTGTAAAAAATGAAAATAAAGTTCATACAAAGAACTAAAAAGAGTAAAGAAAGTGGTGATTGGAGGTGATCTAAACTAATGGATTAAAAGAAAGGAAGGAAAGACAACTTACTTACTTCTTTTAGTCGATAACTTACCCTGGATCTTTGGTCTGTTTACCTGGATTCAGAGGCGATCATCGCATAGCCCATAAGATTGAACTCAATCCTCCATCCACATTACATCATCAAGAACTTTGACGAGCAAGCATGAAATGATAAGGATTTTAAGGAAGAATCCATCATCATGAGCTATTGGTGGCACTCGCAAAGGCAAGGCAATACCGATAGTATAAGACTCACTTGGATTGTTATCAAAACCAAAAAAAGATAAGTAGAAGAAGAAAAAGAATATAAACAAGTTGCCTTTGATTACATAGAAAAATGATGAAAGAAAGGAGAAATGTTACATCGGTGTCACTCTCAATATAAATCTCTCTCTTACTTACATGAATCTCACTCTAACCTATGTTTACAAAGAATAAAAATTACATCAAAATAAAATAAAAACCTACACTAAACTAGAATGAAAACTAGTTTAAGAATCTATCTCTGCCTAATTATTCTCTGTGGCCTCTGAATTTATAGGTATTTATAGCAAAAATGGAAAGAAGGAGAGCGTCTGAAGTAGGGGAGCAAACGCTCCTCCAGATATTATAATATTGTGGCGGATCCACAAGGAATGCAGTGGATCCGCGACAATTCTATGGCCAGATGGCCAAATCCGGGGGGAGGCTGCGTTTGATTTCTATTTGCATGTATTATCCTCTTGGTTTCTCCGTTTGAGCTCTGGATTTGACGACATCCTCCTTAATCCTTGAGCTAACCAAATGGATCTAGACAACTCCAAATTTATCGATTATCATTGGGGGTTATCTCTCTGATTTGCTCTGATTTTCAGCTGAATATTTGTCCCAATCCTTGATTTTGATTTAATCTGAATTTTAGTGTGCTTTTGTGCTCGTTTCTCTTCCATTTCCTTTAGTAAAGACCTGCACAAATTAAATGATATAAATGATTAAATAGCAGAGTTTATTTAAGATAAAATACGAGAATATGATAACTAATATGCAATATCAGTGTCCAATCACACCCCCACACTTATCTTTTGCGTGTCCTCGAGTAAAACAAATAAAAAGTAAAATAGAGCTAACCTAGTCTAACTTCCTTTCGTAAGAATTGCGGTTGCACTTAACATGTGCAACAAGCTGTTAAACCTCTAGGTTACTCCTAGAGTACGAGTTTTGTCTTGTGAGGATTTCAGTGGATTACACCCACAAAATCCATAAAAAAAGAAACAAAGACTTAGTATTTTGAAAAAGCATTTTGAAAAAGAGAGAAAATATTTGAAATATTTTTACCAGAATTAAGCAATCTATAAGTTATGAGAAAATCAAACTTTTCATTCTTAAACTTAGTCTCTATTCAAAATCTTGTTATCAATTAAGATAAGGAGTCAAATTTTATTTCTCATCTAATCTATTATTTTACTCTAAGTCATATGCACCTTTGTGACAATGAAATTTTGACTCGGGGTTCTTCAATTCTAACTCTTATGTCTTATTTTTCATATTTTTGGTGGTATTATCCCTTAGTTCTGTTAGGCTTTCTAATCTGCCCATGTAACGAGTCTTAGATCGGTGACTCCCAAACGGACGGTCTTAGAGTATTGGGTGAGAAAATACCCCAAGGACTTAAGGACTCGAGCAAACAAGACCACAAAACTAAGGCTTTTTATTTATAAGATGAACCGCTTTTAGGCGTGTATACTTATGCTTTATGAGGCGCAAATACCCAGTTTAATCACAGGATTTTTGATATATATATTTTTCTTTTTCAATTTTTAATAAGGCATAAGCATCTATATTTTTGAACCCTAAGTGTGTAAGTCATCAAGGTAAAAATCAAGACTAAATTACTGTTTCAAATTTTCTTCCTAACCCTAAAAAATCAAAAAAAATAATCTTATTTTGATCAAGTATAAGAAATCGTAATTATGATTCTCCTAATCCTTAAAATTAATTGCATTTTTTTTCAAAAAATAGGTCAAAATATTGTTTCCATTTTCAAAAAGTTTTTAAAACCAAAGAATTTTTTTAATATAAATAAAAATAAAACCTATGATATGATAGAACCCTCCCCACGCCTATCTCATGCATTGTCCTCAATGTATGAATGAATGCATATATGCATGAAAAAGAAGAAAGGGAAGAAAATATGCTACCTCAAGGTAGTGGTTCCGGTAGTGGGCGGATTAGACCCATCATTCTGCTCAATCTAAATGACGTGGATTATCTTGGAACCCACCTTGACGAACTTTTTTATTTACATTTTTATTATCCCCTTTATGAATATGATCATGTAAGATCCGAAAATGAAATTTATCCCGGTTATATGACCATGATTGAGTTCTTACCTGCACACAAAAAAATATAAAATTTCAGGGATACAGAACAGAAGTCCAAGTACTCAATACTACCATTACATGTGGCTATGCGGGTCGTGATCCATAAGGAAGGACTAGCGATGGAAGCTTTTTATAAGTTCTCTTTAGTTCACTAAAAATGACTAAAATTCTTCTTTTGTTCTTTAAAATATAAGGAAAATAAACCTATGTTAATTTATGAAGGTGTTAGATAGAAGGAGATGATGATTTTGAAAAATAGAAAACTAAGTTAAAGAAGAAAATAAAAAGAGTGAATAAAAGAGTTGGGAGATGGTGGTGATCTAAACTAAAGGATTAAAAGAAAGGGAAAAAAAACTAAAAGAACTTGCCTACCTCTTTCGGTTGATGGCTTACCTGGAATCCTTGCATGTTTACCTTAATCTGGAGGCGATCAGCACATAACTTATAAAATTAACTCGGTCCCAATTTACATTACATCATCAAGGTTTTTCGAGCAAGTATGAAATGATACAAATATAAGGAAGAATCCATCGTCATGAGCTATCGATGGCACGTGCTAAAGTAAGGCAATACCGATGCTATTCGACTCACTTGGATTATCATCAAAACCAAAAGAGGAAAAGTAGAAAGAAGAAGAAGAACACGAAAACAAAGGAGAATATAAAAAAAATCATACCTTTATATAGAAAAGATGAAAGAAAGGAGGAGGTTACATCGGTGTCAATCTCAACATAAATCTCTCTCTTACTTACATGAATCACAGTCTAAAATATGCTTACAAAGAAATAAAAGTTACATGAAAAGAAAAATAAAAACCTAAACTAAACTAGAATGAAACTAGACTAAGAATCATTCTCTGCCTAATTATCCCCTGTGCACTGAGAATTTGCAAGTATTTATAGCAAATACAGAATGGGGGAGAGCGTCTGAAGATAGGGGAGCAAACGGTCCCGTATCTCAACAAGATTGCGGCGGAAACACGACATTTGTGCCGTTTCCGCGGCAGTTCTCACTGATTTCACTATCCGTCTGTTTGTTCAACTGGTTTCTCTATTTGCTTTACGGATTTGCTGATATCTTTGTTGATCCTTAAGCTAACCGAATAAATCCGGATTTAATCAGTTTCTATTTGTTATTATCTGCTCCGATTTGCTCTGATCTCCTTAAATCTTCTGTATATTTGCTCTGATACTTGATTTGATTTAATTTTGAATTAAATCAGAATTTAAATGGGCTTTTGGGCTCGTTTCTCTTCCCTCTCTTTTAGTAAAGGCCTGCATATAATTTAGACAATAAATAGGATTAAAAACAGAGTTTATTAAATAATAAATATGGAAATGTAATAATAAATATGCAGTATCAGCAACCGATTACACCCCACACCTATCTTTTGCTCATCCTTGAGCAAAGCATCAAAATTAAACCTAAGAAATTATTACACCACTTTCGCAGGTCACACGATTGCACTGAGTATGTGCAACAAGCCATTAAACCTCTAGGTTTTCCCTAAAAGACGAGTTTTGTCTCGTGAGGGTTTTTAGTGGATTACACTGACAAAATTCATAAAGAAAGAGAAATAAAGTGTTATTATTTTCAGAAAGCATTTTTAAAAGGAGAGAAAATATTTGATGTATTATTGTAAGAGTTCTTATTGGTCACTATATTACATATATAATGTCACATTCCTATAATTATTGTCTAATAAATAATGTATTTAGTATTATATTTTTTTTATAAAATGCAGGCCCATTACTAATGGAGGTGGAAGGAAATTGAGCCCAAAAGCCCGCTTTAATTCTGATTTAAATCTAAATTAAAGATGGGACCAATAATCAGGAGGATAAAGATAATTCCAGCTGAAAATCAATGCAAATCAAGGGAGATAAAACCGGTTGAAGATCAGTTAATTCAGATTTTCAATAAATCCAGTTAGTTAACCGAAGATCAACAAAGAATCATCAAAAAAAGAAGATCAAAATGGCATATCTTTGAGACAAATGGAAAGCAAATCAAAATCCAAAAGATCGCGACCCTTGATGTGGCCAAATGACCACATCTGGGCCACGATCCGCGGTAAAAGCCATGGATCTACGGCTTTGTTGAAGGGATAGGGGAAGCGTTTGCTTCCCCTATCTGCTCACGCTCTCTCCACTCGGGTTTTTGCCTAACTGTATTCTACAGAGAAGAAGGGACCGAAGACTAGTTTAAGTTTCTTTCTTTATTTTTTAGGATTTAGGATCATTGTTAGATAGTTTATGAGAAGTTGAATCTCAATTTTATTTTTATAGTTCAGCCCAAAAATAAGTGAGAAAGAGAGAAAAAGAGTGTGTAATTGACTGTTGAAGAGACAATCAAAGGAGATTCACCATTTCTTAAACTCTGCTCAACTTTACTTGTATGTCTATGTTTTCATTTCATTCATTTGTTTTCTTTTTCATCATTATAAATAGCTAAATGATTTTCTGGGCTCACTATTCATCTTCCTCTATAAGTATTCTTGTTGATTGATTTCTATAAAAATGACCCAATGAATCATATGAATGCCTAAACTAAGCCTTGCATATTGGCGAATGTTCTTGAAGGCACCGAGGATGTGTGTAATGCCCCGATTTGGAGGGTACGGAGGCGTTACTGTGACGTATATATGCAGGTCGGAAATACCCACACGTATATACGCTAAGCATTAGTACAAGTAAGAATCAGAGTACAGTAGTACGTGGTGCATTATACATTCCAACATATGAGTACAATTACAAAGTTATCACCAGATGTGACACAATATTATAAGAATATTACATCATCAATAGACGCAAATGCGAGAATACAAAGGGGTATACAAGTTTGAACAGTACAAATGGCGCTCATGAGTTTACTGGAGGAAAACTCGAGAGACGCACAAGGGGCCTGGAAGGATAGGGCTCTGGACGGTCTGCTGGGGATACACTCTTCAACTGTGCCACTCTGATCAGCAACTGGGAGAGTCCACATGCTCCAAGCTCCAAGACCTGGACATGAGGATCCAGGGGAGTCAGAACTCTCCGGCGAGTGGTGATGTGAATGCCAAGTGGCGTGCAAGGATAGCACACGTGTATCAATAAATCTGAATCATAAACATGCATTGAAAATTGTATCGTGGGCACCAGCATACCGAAACAGGAGAGATAAGTAGGTGATATCTAGCAGAGAATACGCATGGTATAATCAGATAAGAGCAGGTAAAGAGGCGATAAATAAAGTAGACAAGGCAACACCAAATATCTCCTAAACTAACATAAAACCGATAAAACTGACAAAACCGAATAAAACCGATTAAAACCGATTACAAGCAAAATCGATCGTACAGGCTTAGGTCACGGCTCCATGAGACTAGTTCATTGAAGGAATAATCCAAATAAGAAAACCCTCATCTATATACCTTTATCCCATGTCACCGTAATCTGAGCGCATATAACCCGAGTTACAAAACAACACAACGAATGGTATATTAGCATCTTATGATAATTGGGGCTGTCTAAGTTGTAGACTTTAGTATGTATCGTATTTCACATACTTTCACTTACAACTTATAGAGCAAGTTATTTGAAAACTGATGAAGTTTGATGAATCATGTTTAGGATGGGCCCCGTACATGCCCGGGACAACGGTTCAGGAGTATCTGGTGCTGAGCCGGAACGTACCGCTAGGTACTGGGACTTATGTACGCCCGAACAGGAATAGAGTATCGCAGATCCCATAGAAATAGGCCTAGGGCGTGTGCATACTCGGCAGGAATAAACAGGAGTTGGGGTGCCAGCACACCCCACGGAATCCCTGGTGGCCGCCAGGTGATCCCTCAAGTATGTGGCCACGCGTGACTCGATAAGACCACCATAAACACGACTATTCAAGACCCATCAGTTTCCCCCGAACCGGGTGCAAGTTGTCTTATTATAATATTATGTAATTATCAATTATGGGAATAGCAGGAACAGGACATAATCAGGAATTCAGGAGTACATGAGTACATGTATAACAGGAGTACAGGTCACTGTATATAATACAGGATAACAAGTCACTGTATATTATACAGGATAACAGGTACAAGATTCCCGTAAATGTGATAATCACAGGTCAAGTATTAATATGACAGGAGGCAGGTGATAAGTCATGTCATAACAAGGAGCAAGTGTCAAATAGTAGCATGTCGGGTGTCAGGTGTTAACATGACATGAGGTGATATCAGGCAGGTGACAGGGGACAGCATAGCATATGTTAGCACATCAAGTGAAAGCATACCAAGCGATACAGGAAAATAGTACGATATACAAGACTGGTATGAATACCGAAAAAACCATGCAGTTTCAGGAAAAATAGTATAAGTAAGGCTTCAAACTCTTCACAACCATAAATAGAAGAATTGATAAACTGGAAAACAGGTAATTCAGTAAGCAAGCGAACATCCAAGCGGAGCTAAGCAGGGCTGGAGCGAAGCTAATGTACAACACTAAATGCTATCACGCTCGGCGAGGTTACCACTTATAGCGTAGCTAGACACACGTGTCGCAACAAGCGCATGAACGCCATACTATTGCTCACGGCGAAGCCACGCTCACGGGGTAACTATACTCGAACAGAATAAGCGGTAAAGTGTTAACGCTAGGTCTGCCTACCAGGCATAGTATAGAGAAAGTCCAGAGGACTTTAAAACCTCAGAGGTTGTACCCGGAGGTTAGGCCTGAAGGAAAGGGTACCTGCAGAAGCTGTTAGTCCCAAACAACATAAAACGTGAATATTGCAAGTCGACCCCATGAAGTGGGAAAGTCCAAAAGAAAAGCGATAACATCGCCTAAATCTTCGAAAAACACTGTGAAATCCCTGATCTCTGAAATTCAGGTAACCAACGCGTAAACGCGTTCAAATATAAGAAACATATATTATATGAAGGAGGAGAGAGAAGGAACCAGAAGGAGAGAGAATGGAGACGCGGGAGTCGCGTCGCGTAGATGCCACAAACGCGGGGTTCGAAACCCGCGTTTAAGTCAGGACACGAGAAGAATGCGGACGCGAACGTGAGCTCCATGTTACGTTAATACAACAACATGAATGTCGCGTTAAAGAATTACTTGGACGCGGGGTGAGTTCCGCGTCTAACAATTAAACAACAAAAGAATGAGAGAGATAGGAAGATGAGAGAGTGAAAGAGAAACAAGACAAGAGAGATAGAGAGAGACGTAGGAAAGGCGAGAGACAGAGACGCAAGGGTGAGGAGTGAGAGAGACACCGGAGTGAGGGAAAGAGGGATGCATGGAAGAAAATAAAGGAAAGAAAGAAAGAAAGAGAGAAGGAAAAGAAAAGAGAAGGAAAGAGAGAAAGAAAGAGGGAAAGGGAGAGGGGACGGCCGACCATGGCCGGCCAGCTGCTTGGCCAGCGGCGGCCGGAGGTTGCCAGAGGCCAGAGGCCAGCAGCCTAGGCCCAAGCAAAGGTGGGGTGCAACTCTAGTTCATTTTGAGACTTTGGAGTTTTGGAAATGGTGTTTCGGAGAACGAAACTATAGCTCGTTGGAAGAGTACTCCGAGGAGAAGAACTTGATGTGATTGTTGGTGGCTGAAGTGGTGTAGGTGGTGGTGGAAATGGTGGTGAAGCTTTGGAAGTTAATGGGGTCATGGTGGAGAAAAGAGAGGTAAATGGTGGTATTGTTGTTGTTTGTTGTTGCTAGAATGGAGAAGGAGATGGAGAGAATGATGGAGAGTAAAGAAGGGAGGAGTTAGTGGCTGGGGTGGAGGCCAAGGGGCCGCACAACCATTGGTTTGTTGCAGCTGTCGTTGGCTTGCTGGAAATGAAGGAAGAAAGGAAGAAAATGAAAGAGAGAGAAAGAAGGGGGTGTGTATATATATATTGAAGATGGAGATTATTACAAGTATACCCTTCTCTACAAAAAGCCCACATCCGCGTCTAAAATAGACCCGCATCTGGCCAACTTGAGCCAGATGTGGAGATGAAGTCTGCCGTCCAATAGAAAACGCGAGGGTCGCGTTTGAAAGAGGAGATAAAAAGTGATGATAACTTGATCAGAGTTGATTGGAAGGGCATTAAATGCATAAAGAAAGGGAATCTCTGCATTAAAGACCAGATCTGCGTCTGGTGATCCTCGCGTCTGAGGAGAGAGAGAAAATAGAAAAAGAGAAAAGTAAAATATCAGGATAAAATCCGGTATCTGGGAAACACCGAAACTCCAGAAAAGCCTGAAAAATGAAGCAACTCAAAAATTTCCCAAAAATTCTCAAAAATAAAAAATATTATTTAAAGATGTTCGGACAAATCAGTTTTTAGAGATCAATCCCGTTTTTAAAATAAAAATTCTGAAGTCAACTGTCGATATTAGTTACATCGGGTCGGCCGGATTTTGATAAATTCTGAAAAATTCCAAAAAATGCAATTAGATAGAAAATATGATTTTAAGAAATAATGTGAAAGCTGATTAGTCACATATATTGCATATACATTGTCACCTTACCATACTTTTCAGCTAATAAATCCTATTAATAAGTTTCTTTTTCTCTGTTTAATGTAGGCCCAAGTGCTAAAAGAAAGGAAACAGAAACAAGCCCAAAAGCCCACCAAATTCTGATTTAATTCAGAATAAATTCGAAATCAAGGAATCAGGGCAAAATCTTGGCATATCAAGAGGTTGAGAAGAATCCTCCCTGAATCAAGCGGTTGAAGCCAAACAATCAAAGGCTGTTTCGTCAACATTTAGAGCAGAAACAAGAAAACCAGAAGAAGATACGGGAAATACACAAAACCGGGGATCTCCACCAATTGGGTGTGGCCACCTGGCCACACCAGGGCCGCAAAAACGCGGCCCTAGCCGCGTTTTCGCGGCCTTGTTAGGTCAGTTGGGGGAGCGTTTGCTCCCCCAATCTTCCCGGGATTTCCCCCCTTTTGGTTTTTCCCTATAAATACTAGTTTCAGCAGAGAAAAAGGGGACGACCATGAAGAGATAGGATTTAGTCCACTTTTTCATTTTTTTAGTGTAGGTTTTTGTTTTTCTTTTCATGTAATTTTTAGTTTTAATTTATGTAAATCAAAGGAGATCAGAGTTTCATAGGAGAACGAGAACGAAGCTTGTACTGATAGTGACACCGGTGTAAGGTTTCTTTCTTTTCTTTTATTGTTATGAAATCGAATCTGTATTTTCCTTTTTATGTACTTCGTTTTAGTGTTCTTCTTCTTCTTCTTTCTACTTCACTCATTCTTGTACCAATTGCTCTCCAAGTGAGTCTAAAAGCATCGAAAGAGCCTTGCCTTTGCGAGAGCCACCGATATGAAAATCACCTAGAGGGGGGGTGAATAGGTGATAATGCTAATCAATGCACAAATAAAAATTATGATGCAACAATCCCAAAACAAGACTAGAAGCTGGATTCCCCGTGAAGGGCTCTGAACTCCTTCCTCGTGATTCCTCTGGATATGAGTTGGAGGTGCACAATGCAATCTTATTGTATGGGACTTTGATTGACAAGATGAATGAACACAAGTGAATATTGCAATGAAAATAGAGAGCAAGTAATAAGAGCAATGAAAGTAAAGAAAGAAGCAAGAGCAAGTAAACCAAACGCAAACACCGAGAATTTTTCCGAGGTTTGAGCACCCAGCTCTACGTCCCCGCCTTCCCCAGAAGGATTTCTAACCACTATAACTTCACAAAGATGTTACAAATACACCGGAGTACCCAACTCCACAATCTCAAGTACAAGTTCTCTCTTGGTGATCAAAAGACCACAAACTCTCTTTGAAAAGTTCTCTTCCCTTACAAAAATCCTTGTAGAACAATGAGAGGATTGAAGCTCTTGTGTGTAAGTGGAAAAGAAAAAGAAATCAGAGAGTCTTTGGAAAACACTTCAGAAAATGAGAGAAATATTCAGCACAAAAACCAAGAAATAAAGCTCTTTTGAATGCCTTAAACTTTTGAAACTTTTGCAAATTTTTCTTATCCTCAACCTCTCCCTAAACACCCCTATTATAGTAGAGGGCTAGGGTTTAAAGATAAAACTCACTTAAGGCTAATTAGGAAGTATTAGGATCAGTAAATATCATTTAAACCCTTTTTAGAAAGAAAAAGACAAAAATAAAATAGCTCAGAAAACTAGCCGTTACTGTTCAAACGGCTCACTCGGTCGACCGGTCGGTCGACCGAAGTTCAAAAAATAAGAGCCGTTGCCGGCTCTCGGTCGACCGCTCGGTCGACCGAAAAATACAGAGAGCAAACAACTTACAGTCAGGCAGGTTTCGGTCGACCGCTCGGTCGACTGTGAAACGTGCACACGGATACGCACCTGCTGCCAGAACCTCGGTCGACTGGGCCGGTCGACCGATTTGACTTGACACAGAGTCGGTCGGCCGGTCGGTCGACCGGCTCAGGTCAAAAGTCAAAACTGAAACAGAATTTTGAAGGGAATTTTAAAATTAAACAAAGTAGTTTTGAATAGAGATATATATAAAACATAAAAATAAGTTTGTAGGCAGAAGATTGTATACAAAAATATTTTTGTACATATTATAGGAAATATTTTTGGGGAAAAGATGTGTGCAAAACGTGTGTGATAGAGCTTCAAACCTATTCACTATTCTTTAACAGAACTATAAAACTAGAAACAATTCTAATGAAAAGTCCTGAGCAATCTTGAAGTCTTGAGCCATGCAATGCCTTGCTAGAGCCTTCTTTTCTATGTTCCTTCCTTGATGTGCAAAACGCATTCTTTGCTTCATGAACCTAGAAGTTCTTTCAATAGCTAAGCAATGGCCTCTAAATATGGTACTAACCTGAAACTTATCTTAAACAAACTAATTAGTACCAAATAGCTCTTATTTGTTTTGTTATCATCAAAACTCTAAACAAATGGAGAGTGTAACCTTTTGGGCCAACAATCTCCCCTTTTTGATGATGACAAAACAAATAGGCTATGAACAAAAATATGGGGGAGGAGAAAGCTCCCCTCAAATTATGCTATATTAAACAAAGAAAAACAATTTGAATAGCAAGCAAAAACCATAAGACTAAAAACCATGAGATATAAAACACTTGCAAAACACTTAAACTCAAATACAAGAATAAAAACACATTCAAAAACTAAAAACATAATATAAACTCATTCTCCCCCTTTTTGTCATACATCAAAAGGATTAAGAAAACATTTTATTCAATAACACAAATATTAAGTTCACCACAAATGAATGAAAATCTAGCAAAATCAAGTGGTTTAGTGAAAATATCGGCAAGTTGCAAATCCGTAGAAACATAGTCAATATCTATATCTCCTTTCTCAAAATGATCTCTAAGAAAGTGATATCTAATCTCAATGTGCTTGGTCTTACTATGTTGATTTGCATTCTTAGTCATATGTATAGTACTTGTATTATCACAAAATATTTTTATATGGTTATAATGCAAATCATAATCAAGGAGAGTATGTTTCATCCAAAGAACTTGTGCACAACAAGCCCCCGCGGCAACATACTCCGCCTCGGCGGTTGAGAGAGCTACGAAATTTTGTTTCCTAGAGGACCATGAAACAAGACAATTACCAAGAAATTGACATGTCCCACTAGTACTCTTTCTATCTACTCTACAACCCGCATAGTCGGCATCCGAATAACTCGTCATTGATAAATCTCCGATTTTCGGATACCAAAGACCCATTCCAATTGTGCCCTTAATATAACGAATAATGCGTTTTACCGCAATAAGATGGGACTCTTTGGGACACGATTGAAATCTAGCACAAAGACACACACTAAACATTACGTCCGGCCTACTTGCCGTCAAATACAAAAGACTACCTATCATGCTTCTATATAATTTAATATCAACATTTTTACCTTGGTCATCCTTATCAAGCTTGGTTGTAGTTGCCATGGGAGTGTTGCAAACTTTAGATCCTTCAAGTCCAAACTTCTTTACGAGTTCCTTTGCGTACTTGGCTTGACATATGAAATTCCCACCTTGCAATTGCTTGATTTGGAGTCCAAGAAAGAAATTCAATTCACCCATGGAAGACATTTCAAACTCACATTGCATAACCTTTTCAAACTCCTTGCATAAAAACTCATTAGAAGATCCAAAAATTATATCATCAACATAAATTTGCACAATTAAAATGTCATTATCAACATGCTTAGTAAAAAGAGTTGTGTCTACTTTGCCTTTAACAAAATCATTTGAAATGAGAAAACTAGAAAGCCTTTCATACCAAGCTCTTGGAGCTTGTTTCAATCCATACAAAGCTTTATCAAGTTAAAAACAAAGTTAGGATGAACATGAACAACAAAACAGGGAGGTTATTCAACATAAACTTCTTCATTTATAAAACCATTCAAAAATGCACTTTTCACATCCATTTGAAAAAGTTTAAAATTTTTAAAAGATGCAAAAGCTAGTGTCATCCGTATGGCTTCAAGCCGTGCTACGGGTGCAAAGGTCTCCTCAAAGTCAATTCCCTCAACTTGAGTGTAACCTTGGGCCACTAACCTAGATTTATTCCTAATGACATTACCGGACTCATCCATCTTGTTTCTAAAGATCCACTTAGTACCAATTATTGGTCTATCGTGGGGCCTAGGAACAAGGTGCCAAACTTGGTTGCACTCAAATTGAATGAGTTCCTCTTGCATGGCTAGCAGCCAATATGAGTCCGCCTCGGCTTCGAGGATGCTCTTGAGTTCAAAATGAGAAATGAATGCAAAGTTACCCCATAAGTCATGGAGTTTGGAGCGAGTTGTTACCCCTTTAGAGACATCACCTAAGATGAGTTCCTTGGGATGGTTTGTAGCGTATCTCCAATCTTTAGGAAGCGGTTGAGAGCTTTCCTCTTTATCCTCTTGAACATCACCAATTGGTTCTTGCTTTTCTTCTTGAGCGGGTTAGTCCTTCAAGGATAGTCTCTCCATGTCTTCACCTAATGGGTCAATCTCTACAACATTCTCAACAATCACATTAGATTCTTCAAATTTAACATGCATGGATTCTTCAATGGTAAGTGAAGATCTATTGAATACTCTATAAGCTTTGCTAGTAGTAGAATATCCAACAAAGATTGCTTCATAAGCCTTAGCATCAAATTTACCCAAGTTATCTTTAGTATTCAAAACAAAACACTTGCATCCAAAAACTTTAAAGTATGCAACATTTGGTTTTCTAGAATGATACATTTCAAAAGATGTTTTGGAAGAATTCTTACACAAGTAAATACGATTTGAAATATAGCATGCGGTGTTTACGGTCTCGGCCCATAAATATTGAGGGAGGTCATATTCACTAATCATGGTCCTAGCCATCTCTTGAAGTGTTCTATTTTTCCTTTCTATAACTCCATTTTGTTGTGGAGTTCTAGGACATGACATTTCATGCTTGATTCCCTTTTCATCACAATAAGTCATGAAGAGTTGGTTAACAAACTCACCACCTCTATCACTTCTTATTTTCAAAATCGAAAAACCTTTTTCTTTTTTAACCCTTTTCGAAAAACTTTGAAATGAGAAAAAGTTTGATCTTTGTGTTCCAAAAAGAAAACCCAAGTGAAACGGGAAAAATCATCAACTAAAACAAATGCGAATCTACTACCATTTAAACTCTTAGTTTTAGTTGGTCCAAAAAGATCCATATGAATTAATTCTAATGGCCTAGTTGACATGATATCCTTGATTGGTTTGAAGGAAGACTTGGTTTGTTTTCCAAGTTGGCACGCACCACAAATGCGGTCTTTCTCAAACATCAAGCAAGGTATACCCTTCACTAATTCCTTAGAATTAATCCTAGAAAGATGGTCAAAAGATGCATGTCCTAATCTTCTATGCCAAAGCCAAGAATTTTCATCAAAAGCATTCAAGCATTTAGTAGAACAATCTAAATTAAGCATGTCAATGATATAAATATTATTGTCACGAAAACCGGTGAGAATACAATCATTGGTTTTAACATCAAAAATCTTGCAAGAAGAATCATCAAAAATAACTTTAAGTCCACGGTCACAAAGTTGACTAATACTAAGCAAGTTATGCTTCAAACCATCAACAAGAGCTACATTTTCTATAATAGGAGATGCACCAATTTGAATGTTACCTATACCGATGATAGTGCCCTTGGAGTCATCCCCGAAGGTAACGGAGCCACCTTCCATGTACCTTGATAGGGTTGTAAAGTTATTGATGTCCCATGTCATGTGTCTTGAACAACCACTATCAAGGTACCACCGCTCCTTACATCTTGGAGCCTTGGTGTGTACCTACATCAAATAATTTAGGACTTGATTTTGGTACCCACATTTTCTTGGGTCCTAAAGAGTTAGTGCCATGAACCCAAACAAGATTATTTGATCTATTTACTTGGTCATAACAAAACTTAGCCAAATGTCCATTCTTACCACAATAAGTACATCTATACACTCTACCATATTTAAAAGCGTAGTGAGTGTGAGACTTGTGAGCATGTGAGGATTTAGCATGAGTGTAGTGTGAAGTGTGAGCATGAGGAATCTTAACATGAGAATCTTTAGCATGAGAAGTGTGCTTTTTAGAAAACATTTCTTCAAGTTTCTTAGTGTTAAAAGCACAATCCTTTAAGACCTTTTCAAAATCAACAATTCTAGTTTTTAATGAAGAAATTTCTTTTCATCAATCTTAGGAAATTTTACTTTACATGCAACTTTGTAAGCACTAAAGTCATTTTGAGTAGAAATAAGATTGGAAGAAATTTCATCTTTTTCTCTAGAAACAATAGCAAGTTGATTTTTAAGAAAAGCAACTTCCTTTCTAATTTAGAGCATTCAATCTTTTTATTATCATAGGTTTCGGAGAGTTCAACAAAAGCATGTACAATAACTTCTTTGCTTAATTCATCATCTTCATCAAGAGGTTGTGGGGTTACCTTTGGTGTGTTTGCCATGAAACACATGTTCGCCGTGTCCACCTCGTCTTCGAATTCGCTTTCCGAATCCCATGTGGCTTTGTAGGCTTTCTTTTCCACCGGCTTCTTTGGCTTGAAGGAGGAAGTCATCTTCTTCTTGAAATCCGGGCAATCCGCCATGATGTGTCCGGGCTTTCGGCAATTGTAGCAAATGATTCTTCTCTCCTCTTTTCCTTCAAACTTCCTTCTAAAGTTGAGCTTGTTCTTCCGGTACATTCTCTTCACATTTCGCACAAGAAGGGAGAGCTCCTCATCTTCTTCTTCATCTTCTTCTTCGTCATCAAGAGTGGAGGAAGACTTGAAGGCTATGGATTTCTTCTTTAGAGGAGCAGCATCTTCTCTTGCCTTCTTTTCAATCTCATGGGTCTTCAAGTTGCCGATGAGACTTATGAGATCCATTTCATCCTTGTCGTTCAATTCTTTCAAGGTGGTGGCCTTTATCTCCCATGAAGAAGGAAGAGCCCGAATCACTTTCCGCACCTTTTGGTCATTGAAAATATCATCACCTAAGAAAGAAAGAGCATTGGTGATTTTAGTAAACCTTGTAATCATGCAATCAATGGATTCATCATCAATCATTTTAAAGGATTCATATTGGGACCTCAAGAGATCTATCTTAGCTCTCTTGACTTGTGATGTCCCATCGTGTGTGACCAACAAGTGTTGTCAAATCTCATAGGCGGATTGGCAATGAATTACCCGTGTAAGGTCATCCTCATTCATGGCGGTTAGAAGGGAATTTGGGCCTTGGAGTTAGCCTCATATTCCTTAAAGGTAAATTCGGTCCATGTGCTTTCATCACTATCGGGTACAACATAGGGTTTGGTCAAGGATTTAGCTACTAAGCTTCCTAAAGATTGTAGGAAAATAGTCATCCTAACCTTCCAAATAGGAAAATTAAGTCCATCAAATTTAGGAGGGGTTTTGATGTTATCGGCCATGTTTACTAGTGAATGAATGGATGAATGCAAATGTTGATTAGCAAATTTTAAGGATCTCTCTAAGGATGTTAAGCTAAACCTAGAGTCCAAGCTCTGATACCAATTGAAAATCACCTAGAGGGGGGGTGAATAGGTGATAATGCTAATCAATGCACAAATAAAAATTATGATGCAACAATCTCCCAAAACAAGACTAGAAGCCGGATTCCCCGTGAAGGGCTCTGAACTCCTTCCTCGTGATTCCTCTGGATATGACTTGGAGGTGCACAGTGCAATCTTGTTGTATGGGACTTTGATTGACCAGATGAATGAACACAAGTGAATATTGCAATGAAAATAGAGAGCAAGTAATAAGAGCAATGAAAGTAAAGCAAGAAGCAAGAGCAAGTAAACCAAACGCAAACACCGAGAATTTTTCCGAGGTTCGAGCACCCAGCTCTACGTCCCCGCCTTCCCCAGAAGGATTTCTAACCACTATAACTTTACAAAGATGTTACAAATACACCAGAGTATCCAACTCCACAATCTCAAGTACAAGTTCTCTCTTGGTGATCAAAAGACCACAAACTCTCTTTGAAAAGTTCTCTTCCCTTACAAAAATCCTTGTAGAACAATGAGAGGATTGAAGCTCTTGTGTGTAAGTGGAAAAGAAAAAGAAATTAGAGAGTCTTTGAAAAACACTTCAGAAAATGAGAGAAATATTCAGCACAAAAACCAAGAAACAAAGCTCTTTTGAATGCCTTAAACTTTTGAAACTTTTGCAAATTTTTCTTATCCTCAACCTCTCCCTAAACACCCCTATTTATAGTAGAGGGCTAGGGTTTAAAGATAAAACTCACTTAAGGCTAATTAGGAAGTATTAGGATCAGTAAATATCATTTAAACCCTTTTTAGAAAGAAAAAGACAAAAATAAAACAGCTCAGAAAACTAGCCGTTACTGTTCAAACGGCTCACTCGGTCGACCGGTCGATCGACCGAAGTTCAAAAAATAAGAGCCGTTGTCGGCTCTCGGTCGACCGAAAAATACAGAGAGCAAACAACTTACAGTCAGGCAGGTTTCGGTCGACCGCTCGGTCGACCGTGAAACGTGCACACGGATACGCACCTGCTGCCAGAACCTCGGTCGACTGGGCCGGTCGACCGACTTGACCTGACACAGAGTCGGTCGGCCGGTCGGTCGACCGGCTCAGGTCAAAAGTCAAAACTGAAACAGAATTTTGAAGGGAATTTTAAAATTAAACAAAGTAGTTTTGAATAGAGATATATATAAAACATAAAAATAAGTTTGTAGGCAGAAGATTGTATACAAAAATATTTTTGTACATATTATAGGAAATATTTTCGGAAAAAAGATGTGTGCAAAACGTGTGTGATAGAGCTTCAAACCTATTCACTATTCTTTAACAGAACTATAAAACTAGAAACAATTCTAATGAAAAGTCCTGAGCAATCTTGAAGTCTTGAGCCATGCAATGCCTTGCTAGAGCCTTCTCTTCTATGTTCCTTCCTTGATGTGCAAAACGCCTTCTTTGCTTCATGAACCTAGAAGTTCTTTCAATAGCTACTCCAAATATGGTACTAACCTGAAACTTATCTTAAACAAACTAATTAGTACCAAATAGCTCTTATTTGTTTTGTTATCATCAAAACTCTAAACAAATGGAGAATGTAACCTTTTGGGCCAACACGATAGCTCATGATGATGGATTTGAGTCTCTCTGTATCATTTCATGCTTGTTTTGTCTTGATGATGTAATGTGGAAGAGATAATAATCAACTCTTATGGGCTATGCGCTGATTGCCTCCACTTCAAGGTAACATCGTCGCCAAAGATTCAAGGTAAGCTTTTGGTCAAAAGGAGGTAAGTAATTATTTTTAGTTTTTCTTTCTTTTCTTGTAATTTTTAGTTTAGATCACCAACACCACATCTCCCAAATCTTTTTCATTCTTTTTCAATTTATTTGTACATAGTCATTTTCTGATTTTCTCCATCTTCTCCATCTATCGCTTTCTTTCTAACTTAAACTATAACTCTTTTTCATTTTCATTTCTTAAAACAAAGAAGAACTTTCATTTTTCTTCACACAGATTTCAATACAAACCATGAACGCTTCTATCGCTAACCCTCCTTGTGGATCACGACCCGCATAGCCACTAGCTATCGCGGTAGAATTGAGCACTTGCACATCTCTATTTTGAAGTTCTAAAATACGGTATTTTTGTGTGCTGGTTCAAGCTCAATCAAATTTTGGCGCCGTTGCCGGGGAGGGTAACGATTTTTTATTGAATTTTTGAACTAAAACGAATTTTTCTTTTCTGTTGCAGGTTACAGGGCAGGAAAAACAGGAAAGAAGACTTGCAGTAACATATAAGTGGTCTTGGGCCTCTGCTCTAGAAAGCAGAGACCAAGCACCCTCTGGATTGCCGCGTTTCCGCGGCTCTGGTCGCGGATCGCGGCAAAAAGGAGCTCACTACTGACTGTCTTTTTGCAGGGCTGCTTGTTTTGCAAAATTATAGTTTTCTGTAAACTTTGTTTCTTATATGCCATCACCAGAAGCCTGCTAATAAACCAACAGTAAAACATTTGTTGAAAAAGTTAAAAAATTGATTAGACGTTTGCATTTTAGGCACGTGTCTTTTCAATTCATTTACTTTGCTATTGAAGAGTGCTGGAGCAAGGTACGTTCGCATTGCATTTAGAATAGGACTCATCTCTTGGTTGATTTACATCACTTTGAGTGAATCTTGTTTGCATATCTTGTACACTTGCACAAACTGATCTTAAGGGCACCACCCCATAACAAGATAAGGTGGGGATTTAATCACCCTTCCTTGGCCCAAAAATCAGATTCCAAGCACTCACTAACCTGAGCCTAACTAAAAATGAGAAGACGTTGGCCCTAGGGACATCTCGGACTCAATTAGGAGATTATCCTAAGGAGGAAAGGTGTTGGAATTTGACTCCTGCCAAATCAGTGTCTAGGAAGGGGATTAAGGGCCAAAAGCCCGAAGGTTGGTGGTTATTTAATTAAGGAACGTCTTTGACGGATAACCTCCCACCAATCTTGCCCTGACCTGGCTGATTAGCTTGTGGTCAAAGTCTGCATTATACCTCCCATGGACAGTCTAACCAGTTAGGAGTCGTCTAGGTCATAGGTCTACCCTAACTTAGGTTAGAATTTTTTTCTTTTTTTGTTTGCTTATTTGTTTGTTTTTTTCTTTGTTTGTATTTTATTGTGTGATATGGCTTATAATAACAATTTTTTCAATTTAATAGTAATTCATATTACACACCGACCTCTTCTTCGGATATTACCAACCCGGCATATCATAACTTTAACCAACCTAGTGTGCCGGATTGGTCTTATCCGAATCAATATAACCCATGCCCCCAATCTTATAACCATAATTTTCAGAATAATTTCAACTTTTCACAGAGTCAGTGGGGATTCACCTCCCCCGAGTCCAATTTTCAACCAACTTGTCCTCCTTATCCACCTTGTCCACAATATTTCCAAGATTCATACTCAGTTCCACCAGTCCAAAATAGAAAACCATCAATTTTGGAAATGAGTATGCGTGAGTCCAAACAAAAATCACAAAATCTGATGGACTCACAATTTCACCACCAATTTCAAAACAACACTTTATCTTTTCAACAAAACGATGAACCTATCAACTATGAAAAGATGCTTGAAGCTATGACTCAGGCTCAAAACGCTCGTAATCATGACATAGATATGATGGTCCAATCTCTACGTTCTCATCGTTTGGCTAGTTCTGATGTCAATAACCATTCTGTTAGAGCCGAAGAGTCATGTTGTTTTGGAACACAATGTTCCATTTCAACACAATCATTTGAACTTGCCCAAACCCCAAAATTTGAAAGTGACATTGACAGTTTGGCAAGTTATCCTTTTCCTGAAATTGAACTTGAAAATGAATATGATCATGAACCTCAACTTAGTGATTCAATTCTACTTTCTGATTCAATAATGACTCCGGTGTCTTCACCTGATTTCAATCTTTTTTCCCGAGTCAACATTGGATCCTGTGCCAATTCATCATAAAATTGAATTACCCATCTTTGATGATCATATTGAACTTGATCAATTTTACACTTTTGAAAGTCCTATTGACAAATTGGCAAGTTTTCATTTTTATGACATTGAACTCAAAGAGAAATGTGACCTAGATTCTCAAATCTGTGATCCAGTTCAAATTCCCGAATCAACATTGACTCCTATTTTGTTACCCGACTTGAGTAATATTTTAGAGTCAGTTTTGATTCCCACACCTATCATTCTTGAACTTGAATCACCAATATTAAGTCACATTCTATTGTTGAAAAATAAATGTGGACTTGAGTTTCAACTTCTTGACTTGGACCCGCTTCTTGAACCAATCTCGACTCCTGAACCTTTACTTGACTTAAGCCACCTTCCTGAGTCGGTATTAGTTCATGTACTTCCTGAGTCCAAGTCAATCATTCTATCTTTTCATACTCCATTTTGGGACAAGGCGGTTGACAAATTTGACTCCGAAATTAATTATGAAATTTGGAAATTAGATGGGGTTAAATTTTAATAAAAATCCTTCATGGATACATCATTTTAATGGGTTATATTAGAGGAATTTCTGGTGGGTTCCTCCGAACTCCATGAAAAGTTGATTGGGCCGCATTTCGTGGACCAATCAGACCACCACCGGAACCACCACCTTAAGGTAACATTTTCCTTCCCTTTCTTCTTTTTCATGCATCCATGCATTAATTCATACATTGAGGACAATGCATGAGATAGGGTGGGGCAGGGTTCTAACATAACTTAGGTTTTTTTTCTTTTTATAAAGAGAAAATTAAAAAAAAATTAACATTTTTCTTTACTTTTAAAAAAACTTTTTGAAAATAGAAACAATATTTTGACATATTTTTTGTAAGAAATTAAGTCAATTTTAAGGAATAGGAAATCAAAATTAGGATTTCTTAAATTTGGTCAAAATAAGATTATTTGTTTGATTTTTAGGGTTAGGAAGATAATTTGTCAAAGTAATTTAGTCTTGATCTTTACCTTAATGAAATATGCATACTTCATACACTTACACACTTAGGGTTAAAAAAAAACAAAGATTCTTATGCCTTATATATAAAAAAAGGAAAAAAAAGAAAAAAAATATCTATAAAAGATGAACAAATCTAATTATTGATTAGCTAGGTGTTTTGGCCTAAGCAAGCCTTAGTATTTATGCGAAAAAAGATTAGATAAGCTTGAGAAAAAATATATATATACAAATCCTCTGATTAAGCTGGGTATTTGTGCCTAATAAAGCATAAGTATTCACGCCTAAAAGGGGTTCATATAATAAAATCCTTAGTTTTGTGGCCTTGTTTGCTCGAGTCCTTAAGTCCTTGGGTGTTTTCTCGCCCGGTGCCCTAAGACCGTTTGTTTTGGGAGTCATCGATTAAAGGCTCGTTACATGGGCAGATTAGAAAGCCTAATAGAACTAAGGAATAATACCAATATATATATATATATATATATATATATATATATATATAAAATAAATGAGGCATAAGAGTTAGAGTTAAAGAACCTTAGTCAAAATTTTCACAATCACAAGGGTGCATATGACTTAGAGTAAAATAATAGACTAAATGAGAAGTACAATTTGACTCCTTACTTTGATTGATAACAAATTTTTGAATAGAGACTAAGTTTAAGAATGAAAAATTCAGTTTTCTTATAACTTATAGATTACTTAAATCTTACAATTATATTTCAAATATTTTTCTCTTTCAAAATGCTTTTTGAAAATACTAACTCTTTTTTTTCTCTATATTTATGGATTTTGTGGGTGTAATCCACTGAAAACCCTCACGAGACAAAACTCGTCCTCTAGGGATAACCTAGAGGTTTAACGGCTTGTTGCACATGCTCAGTGCAATGAGTGACCTGCAAAAGTGGTCTAATAATCCTTAGTATAGTTTAGTTGTTTTGCTCGAGGACGAGCAAAAGATAAGTGTGGGGGTGTGATTAGTCACATATATTGCATATACATTGTCACCTTACCATACTTTTCAGCTAATAAATCCTATTAATAAGTTTTCTTTTTCTCTGTTTAATGTAGGCCCAAGTGCTAAAAGAAATGAAACAGAAACAAGCCCAAAAGCCCACCAAATTCTGATTTAATTCAGAATAAATTCGAAATCAACGAATCAGGGCAAAATCTTGGCATATTAAGAGGTTGAGAAGAATCCTCCCTGCATCAAGCGGTTGAAGCCAAACAATCAAAGGCTGTTTCGTCAACTTTTGGAGCAGAAACAAGAAAATCAGAAGAAGATACGGGAAATACACAAAACCGGGGATCTCCACCAATTGGGTGTGGCCACCTGGCCATACCAGGGCCACGGAAACGCGGCCCTAGCCGCGTTTCTGCGGCCTTGTTAGGTCAGTTGGGGGAGCGTTTGCTCCCCAATCTTCCCGGATTCCCCCCTTTTGGTTTTTCCCTATAAATACTAGTTTCAGCAGAGAAAAGGGGACGACCATGAAGAGATAGGATTTAGTCCACTTTTCCATTTTTTTAGTGTAGGTTTTTGTTTTTCTTTTCATGTAATTTTTAGTTTTAATTTATGTAAATCAAAGGAGATCAGAGTTTCATAAGAGAACGAGAACGATGCTTGTACTGAGAGTGACACCGGTGTAAGGTTTCTTTCTTTTCTTTTATTGTTATGAAATTGAATCTGTATTTTCCTTTTTTATGTACTTCGTTTTAGTGTTCTTCTTCTTCTTCTTTTCTACTACACTCATTCTTATACCAATTGCTCTCCAAGTGAGTCTAAAAGCATCGAAAGATCCTTGCCTTTGCGAGAGCCACCGATAGCTCATGACGATGGATTTGAGTCTCTCTGTATCATTTCATGCTTGTTTTGTCTTGATGATGTAATGTGGAAGAGACAATAATCAACTCTTATGGGCTATGCGCTGATTGCCTCTACTTCAAGGTAACATCGTCGCCAAAGAGTCAAGGTAAGCTTTTGGTCAAAAGGAGGTAAGTAATTATTTTTAGTTTTTCTTTCTTTTCTTGTAATTTTTAGTTTAGATCACCAACACCACATCTTCCAAATCTTTTTCATTCTTTTTCAATTTATTTGTACATAGTCATTTTCTGATTTTCTCCACCTTCTCCATCTATCGCTTTCTTTCTAACTTAAACTATAACTCTTTTTTATTTTCATTTCTTAAAACAAAGAAGAACCTTTGTTTTTCTTCACACAGATTTTAATACAAACCTTGAACGCTTCTATCGCTAACCCTCCTTGTGGATCACGACCCGCATAGCCACTTGCTATCGCGGTAGAATTGAGCACTTGCACATCTCTATTTTGAAGTTCTGAAATACGGTATTTTTGTGTGCAGGTTCAAGCTCAATCAAAAGCCATTTCTAAAATTTCAAATCCGTTAGTAAATTAAAGAAAAATCTGAGAATCGGTCAGCGGCACTAGTCGACACGGTTTTGAAGATTTCCAATTTAATTCAGAAAAATTCCAAAAAATTATAGAAAATCTAGAATATTAGAAAATGATGTTTAAAACTTAAATTGGTCAAATCTGAATACCAAAAATACCAAACCGAGTAATAATCTAGGATCGGGCCCCGGTTCAGACTAGGGCTGATTCCGAGTTCACGAATCTAATCCAAGCCAAAACGATCATATAAATAATTCATAATATGAAACAATTACAGGAAGTAAGTCAAAAAAATACGATCGAGAAATCTGAATACGCAACTAAGTACGTATTCTGGGAGCGGGGTGTTACAATGGGCTTGGACTTATCTTAAACTTCAATCTTGAAAACAAGTCATAAACTAGTTTTTATTTCATACTTGAGAAAATCTTGATGATTTAACATTCCATTTAAGAACTGTTTCAAAAGAAGTAAATTTTTTCAAACCTCATCTCATGTGTTTTACTTGATCTCTTCTAAAAATCTAATCTTTGCTTATGATCTCATTGAGGCAATTTAAATTTTCAAGAGAACGACACATAGTTGAACAATAGAATAGTGAGCCCGGATTCTTCTTTATTAAAAACAAACAAACACTATCACTCTTAAAGCCTTTTAAAGATCACTCTCTCCAAAACTATTTTCAAGTTTTAAGTTTTCTTTAAATCATCTCTCTACTCTCTATTCTCTTTTCGCATTAAAAACACCAACATCATTCTTTGTTTTGAAACAATAGATCGAAAAGCTTTCATTGCATTCTTCCTCATGGATCACGACCTGTTATCCAAAGCTACACGATAATTCTCACCGCATTTACTTGCGATCAATTTTTTGGCACCGTTGCCGGGGAGGAAACGGTGTAATTAGTTTTTAACAAGTTTGGTATCTTATTTCAGGGCCAAGAAGAAATCAAATTTAGTGCTCAAGCATTGCAGGAGAAGACTTTCTATTCTATGCCCCTACTTTAGAAAGTAGGAAACAGAATTTTAAGAAATTGCAGCGCAAAAACTTGAAAATTTTTTAGACTACTAAAAAATTCTTTTTTGCAGGACATATTGCTTTGAAAAAATATAGCTTTTTGTGTTATTTCGGCTATATCTGATATTCACATATCCTATTTTTAATCCAACAGTAATTTGATTGATTGCCAATTGCTTAAAAAAATGTTTAGACTTGCATTCTAGGCATTTGTCTAATTACATTTCTTTTACAATTACTGTTGAAGAATGCTGGAGACAAGGTACGTTTGCATAGCATCTAGCATAGGAACATTCTTGGGTGATTTACTTGCTTTTTGATTGTTACTTTGCTTTATACTTGCACACTTGCACAATCTGTATTAAGGACAAAACGTAAAACAAGATAAGGTGGGAAGTCATTACCCTTCCCTAACCCACAAACCAGCTCCAAGCACGCACAACCTAAGCCTAACTTAAAATCTAATAGATGTTGGCCTTAGGGACATCTCGAACTCAATAGGAGATTACCCTAAGGGGAAGGTGATAGAATTTGACTCCTGTAAAATCAGTGTCAAAGGACATGGATTGAGGGGCGAAACCCTGAAGGCTGGTGGTTTGGCTTAATTAGGCCTGTCGCCTTTGCGCGGATACCTCCCACCAATTTTGCCCCGACCTGGCTGATTAGCTTGTGGTCAGAGTCTACATTAAACCTCCTGTGGACAATCAACCAGTTAGGAGTTATCTAGGTCAAGGTTTACCTTAGACTAGGCTTGGTTGCTTTCGCTTTTTATTGTTGACCATTGGTGAACTTATTTGTGGGAGTATTTGTATATGCAATCGTGGTCGAGAAACCCAAACACATCAAGGTTAACTAGAAACACATCACCACCCAAGCAAGAACCCAAACCTGATCCGGTTATGACTCAACCAACATCTTTACAGGATAGGTTCTATCTCATTAGAACCACACTTCCATCTTGCATCCAACTTCCATCGGTTGGTGAATACAACTTTGAGCTCAAGCCTCAGTTCATCAACACACTCTCTAAGTTTCATGGCTTAGAGTCCGAAGATACTTATTACTTCATAAGAGAATTTGAGAAAGTATGCTTAATGATGAAAATCTCACACCTTGTAGATAATGCTATTAGGTTGAGATTTGTCCCATTTGCTCTTAAGGACTTAGGCAAGAAATGGCTTTACAGCTTAGCGACCGGCTTATCACATCATGGGATGGTTTCATCAAGGTCTTCTTGAAGAAATTCTATCCAATTCATAAGACCACTCTCATTAGGAAGAACATCATGCAGTTCAAGCAAGAACCTAGTGAACCGTTTTGGAGGTAATTTGAACGCTTCAAAGACCTCCTTGTCCAATGTCCTCACCATGGAATAGAGAAATGGCGACAATGTCAAATTCTCTATGACGGTTTAGACTACTCAACCAAGACTCTCTTAGAAACCATGTGCCAAGGGTGATTCTTGCAAAGGGATAAAAATGAAGGATGGGATTTATAAGAGAATCTAGCTGCAAAGACCATCCAATGGGAACCAACTAATGAAAACTCTAGAAATTCAAACTCTCTCTTTAAAAGGAGGTCTCCATTCAATTAAATCATCCATAACTGCCGAGGTTAGAATAGCAAACCTAGGAAGAAGACTGAAAGTTTTAGAAACTAAGAATCCAGTTCCAGTCAACCAAGTCAGCCCAAACCAATTTTCAACTCCGGGATGTACTTACTGTCAAGCCATGAATCATGTGTCTGAGGTGTGTCCAGTGTTTTAAGCTCAACAATAATTTCCTGAACTAATGAATGCGGCTTTTTCAAGGCCCAACAATAATTCTTATGTACAAACGTACAATCCTGGCTGGAGAAATCACCCGAATTTCTCATTGAGCCAAAACAACAATGACCACTCACGGTCAAACCATTCAAACAACTTCCAACATTCTAATAATTCTTTCAATCATCAACCCAACTTTTCAAATTACCATCATAATTCTTCCAACCATCCACCCAATTTTTTAATTCATTAACAAAACTTTTCCAACCAAGCTCCACAATCTTCCTTCCAAAATCCTCAACTTGAGAAACGAATGACTGATTTAGAGAAAAATATGGAAAGGTACATGAAGAACCAAGAGTCCGTCATGCAAACAGTACAGAGGCTAGAGATTCAAATGATCCAATTAGCCAATTCACAGAATGAGAGGCTAAAGGGTATCTTTCCCAGTTAGCCAGTAACGAATCCTAGAAATTCTCAATAAGCCCATTTGGCTGAGGATTAACCGTTAAATCAATGTAATGCTATTCATACATTGAGGTCATGAAAGAAAGTTAATAATTAAGTGTCAACACCATCCAATTCCATTCAGCACAACCACACACAAGCACCCACCTCATCTAGTTCCAATCCTTTCAAATCTGACGAATTTGAAAAGGATACGTTAACCAGTTAGGTGCACAAGCCTATAGTAACATTTCCTAATAGGCTGAAAAATAACAAGCAAAATTCACACATAGATATGATAATTAAGATCTTCAATCAAGTGAAGATAAATGTGCCACTTCTTGATGCTATCCAACAAGTCCCATCCTATGTAAAATTTCTTAAGGACATGTGAACTAAGAAGAGAAAGACTAATGTTCCCAAGAAAGTCTTCTTACCCACTAATATTAGTGAGCTACTGTCGGATCCGATCCCTATCAAGTACAAGGATCCGGGTTGTCCGACCATTGTCTGCACTATAGGACAAGCCGAGATTAGTCGTGCACTTCTTGACTTGGGGGCAAGTACCAACTTGCTCCCCTTCTCAGTTTATCAACAACTCGGTTTGGGCGATCTTAGTCCAACTCGAGTCATAATCCAACTGGCTGACCGTTTAGTGAAAGTTCCCAAGGGAAAAATTAATGATGTCCTTATCCGGGTCGGAGAGTTAATCTACCCCGTTGATTTCATAGTTCTTGAGACACAACCTGTGTCCAATCCTAGGGCTCAAATTCCTGTTATCCTAGGGAGCCCATTCCTTGCTACTGTCAACGCTATTATCAACTGTAGGAATGAGTCCATGAGGTTAACCTTTGGAGACATGACTAGAGAAGTCAACGTCTTCAACCTCCAAAAGCAACCCCATGATGTTGAGGATCAAACATTTGAAGTCAACCTCACTGAGAACTTGACAAGTGAACATAAAAAAGAATTGGAATTAGAAACTGATTGTGACATCGAGTTAGAATCTGAAGACTTTAACCTTGATCAGATTGTTTGCTGTGAATTAGGCCTTGAACCCTATTTCATCAAATGTGGAGCCAATAAATTTGACTCCTCCTTCCAGTGAGCCTTCCCCTTTCTTAGAATTAAAAACCTTACCTGCGCATCTCAAGTACGTCTATCAAGACGAATAAGAGACCTTTTCCGTCATAATTGCCTCCCATTTAAATGACGGGCAAGAAGAGAATCTTAAACAAAAAAACATAGGGAAGCCAATGGTTGGACTATGACCGACATAAAGGGATTAAGTCCAGCCATAGTTCAACACTGCATAAAGATGTGACATCAAAAAGAGATACGCAACGTAGGTTAAACCTTATAATGTAAGAGGTTGTTCATGTTGAAACTGTAAAACTCTTAGACAATGAGATAATCTATCCCATTTCTGATAGCCAATGGGTTAGCCCTGTCCATGCGTTCCAAAAAACTCCGGTTTCACCGTGGTGGAAAATGAGAACAAAGAGTTGGTCCAAACTCGACTTCTCACGAAAATTCGAGTTTGCATTGACTATAGGAAGCTTAATACAGCAACTCGTACGGACCATTTCTCACTCCCTTCATTGATCAAATGCTTGAATGTTTGACTGGCCATGAGTATTACTGTTTCTTGGACGGTTACTCGGGGTATAATTAGATTCTCATTGCTCTGGAGGATCAAGAAAAAACTACTTTCACATGTCCATTTGCGACATTTGCTTATCATCGAATGCCTTTCGGCTTGCGCAATGTCCCAACAACGTTTCAACATTGCATGTTGAGTCTTTTCTCTGATATGGTAGAACGATTCTTAGAGATCTTTATGGATGATTTCTCTATCTACGGAGATACATTCACTCAATGTCTTTACCATCTAGAACTTGTCCCCTAACATTGTGCCGAGAAAATTCTAACACTTAACTGGGAGAAATGGCACTTCATAGTAAGATATAGAATTATCTTGGGTCATGAAATCTCTAAGAAACGAATTGAAGTGGATAGAGCTAAGATTGAGGTTATAGCTAAGCTTCCTATGCCTAAACGTGTGAAGGATATTTGATCCTTCTTAGGACACGCCGGTTTCTATCGAAAATTTATCAAGGACTTTAGCAATATTGCTAGGCCCTTGATTAATCTTTTAGCTAAGGATGTGTCCTTCACTTTTGATGATGAATGTATAAATTCTTGGAAGAAGTTTAAGAAAGTACTTATTTCTGCACCAATCATATCTGCACCAGATTGGTCTAAGCTATTCGAATTCATGTGCGACGCTTCTGATTTTGTCATAGACGTTGTCCTAGGACAGCGCATTGATAACAAGTAGCATGTGATTTATTACTCTAGTAGGACCCTAAACGATGCTCAAATGAACTACATTATAACCAAGAAGAAATTCTTGGCAGTAGTCTTTGCTTTAGAGAAATTTCATCCCTACCTACTAGGGTCCAAAACCATAATTTTCACCGACCATTCTGCGCTACCTTATGATGAAAAAGGATGCCAAAGCCTGACTCATTCATTGGATCCTCCTTCTTTAAGAATTTGATCTCGAGATTCGAGATAAGAAAGATGTAGAAAATATCATTGCTGACCATCTCTCGCGTATTCCAAACTCTTCATGCAATGAGTTGCCCATCAATGATGAATTTCCCAATGAAAAACTCTTAGCTGTCTTTAGGGAACCTTAGTTTGCTGATATAGTGAATTACTATTTAGTCACAAACCAAACTCCATCTCATTGGTCTCAAAACGATGTATACAAGTTCTTATCTCAAGCCCGGTATATCTTTTGGGAGGAACCGTATCTTTTTAAGTACTGTTCTGATCAAATCAGATGCACTCTCGATGAAGAAATTAAGAGTGTTTTGTCCTTCTATCATGAGCTTGCATGCGGTGGACACTTTGGTCCCCGCAAGACTGCTTAGAAGGTGCTACAAAGTGGTTCTATTGGCCTACTTTGTTCAAAGATGCTTATGAATTTTGCAAGATGTGCCCTAGATGCCAAATGGTAGGAAGGATCTCGAAACGAGATATGATGCCCCTAGAAATAAAACTCTTTGATGTTTGGGGCATCGACTTTATGGGTCCATTTTCTAATTCATTTGAAAACCAATACACATTGATTGTTGTGCACTATGTGTCCAAGTGGGTAGAAGCCATTCCAAGTAAAACAAATGATAACAAAGTTATCATAAAGTTTTTGAAAGAGAACATTTTCTCACGCTTCGGAACCCCTCGTGCTATCATTAGTGATAATTGTACTCACTTTTGCAATAGATCTTTTCAAGCTCTTATGCGAAAGTATGTTATAACTCACAAGTTGTCCACGCCTTATCATCCTCAAACTACTAGGCAGGTGGAGGTCTCCAATAGACAAATCAAGCTTATTTTGGATAAGACTGTGAATCAAAATTGGAAAGATTGGTCCACCAAACTTGTAGATGCCCTATGGGCCTACAAGACAACTTTCAAGATGATTTTAGGAATGTCCCCTTATAGGTTAGTCTTTGGGAAGGCTTTCCACCTACATGTTGAGTTAGAGCACCGGGCCTTATGGGTAATAAAATAACTAAATTTGATTTGAACAAGGCCGATAACTTTCAAAAATTGCAAATTTCCAAATTAGAGGAGTTGAGAAATGAGGCCTATGAAAATGCAAAGATGACAAAACAGAGAGTTAAGATTTTTCATGATAAACATATCATAAGGATAACATTTGTCCCTGGACAAAAAGCCTTACTCTATAATTATAGGCTTCATCTTTTTCCAGGAAAGCTAAAATTAAGATGGACTCGGCCATTCATTGTTAAATCCGTGTTTTCATACGGTGCTGTAGAGATTAGTGATACCAATAATGGGAATGATTTTAAGGTAAATGGTCAACGCCTTAAACCTTTCTTGAAATCAGTGACGGTAAATGAAATAGCTATGGGTCTTTTCGACCCAGTTTATCGGTAACTTTTCCTCTTTTACATTCCATTCCATGCATCTATACATTTCTTTCATACATTGGGGACAATGCATGAGATAGGTATGAGGGAGGGTTCTAACATGATTAACATAACTTTATATATATATATATATATATATATATATATATATATATATATATAGAGAAAAATGTATATCAGCCCGCGGGCTGAGAGTACTCTCTCAGCCTGCGGTGACGTGGCTCGATTTGTCACCTCACTGACTTGCGGCCTGCTTTTAGGTAGAAGTTAAATTACCAAATACCCCTTATGATAACTTTTCCTTATTGTTTATTATTATTTTCCCCCCCTTTTATTTTGCCGCTCTTTATAGGATATAAATTACTTTTCGCCTTATTTCTTTACCTCTTTTTTGAAAGATGTAGTTTCTCCTTTTCAGCCTGGGATAAATTTTTTTTTGAAAATATAAAATCTTTTCAGATCATTGTTTTCAGCCTGCGATAAAATTCTACTTTATAGTTTAATTTTTTTTGTATATAATGTAGTCAGAGTCTTGGTCGCATTGTACATTTAAACTGCGACCTTAGTCAAAGTCTTTGGTCGCAGTGTACATGGTGAAATGCGACCAAGGTCGCAGTGTTGTTATTGATAAAGATGGCCGGCAACTGCAATCTAGGGTTGCATTACATGGACTGCGACTTTGGTCGCAGTACGTTAAGTAATTATTTTTTTTGAATATAATGTATTCAGAGTCTTTGCTCGCATTGTACATTTAAACTGCGACCTTAGCCAAAGTCTTTTGTCGCAATGTACATGGTTAAATGCGACCAAGGTCGCAGTGTTGTTATTGATAAAGATGGCCAGCAACTGCAATCTAGGGTTGCATTACGTGGACTGCGACTTTGGTCGCAGTACGTTAAGTAAGTGTTGTTTTATTAAGTGTTGTTTTTTGGATTAAGTCATTTTTTGAATCTAAATGAAAAATGAAAAGTTGTCTGTTGTCTGATGCGACTTGGAGTTGTTGTTGATTAAGACTAAAGTACAGCAACTGCGACCAAAGTCACTGTGTATTTATTAAGTCTGCGTCTTTGATTTAATTAACAGTAATATGGATTAATGATGATATGCCTAGGTCGCAGTATTAATAAAGTCTTTGATTTAATTAAGTCTGCGCCATGGTCGCAGTATTTCAACCAATACATAGTAGTAAAAAATGTAATTCACAAAATAACTTTAGAAAAGAGATTTATATATATTTAAAAAGAAAAACAAAATACAATTTTTTAACTTCTAATCGTCGTCATCACCATCGTAATCAGATTCGTCGTCAAGAGTCATGCTTTCGTCTTCTGTCTCTTCCTCTTCTTCAGGTACAGTCTCATCGTCGCTTTCTTCCTCTTCATTTTTGTGTTTTGGTTCATCAATGAACTCCCAGAAAGGGTCGTCTGTATCAATCTCAGATTCTGACCCGTAGCGAGACATTGTTTCAGAACTAAACATAAAATCATCATTTGATGATTGGCTTCTTTCCGGTGAAGACGGTGGTGATGGTGAAGACATTGTTTGAATGTATTGGCTTCTTTCCGGTGAAGACGGTGGTGATGGTGAAGACATTGTTTGAATGTATTGGCTTCTTTCCGGTGAAGACGGTGGTGATGGTGAAGACATTTTTTGAAAGTATTTTCCGAACAGTTAAGAGTAACGAGTTTGAGCAAAAATAACTTAGTATGTTTTTAATCCTTTGCTCATGACCCTTTATATACTTTTAATCCCGGAATTCCAAAAAGTTTAAGCTCTTGGACCACGTGAATATCTCTCAAATATATTTTCTATCTTTTCCCAAAAATTGTATACTTCCTAGGTGACTGTTCAGTTATCCAAAACAGTTTAAAAGTTAATACACTATAACTTTAAATTACTTTGAACTCCAAAACAGTATATTATTGCGACCAAAGTCGCATTGGGAACTGATAAATTATTAACTGCGACCATAAATTGCATCCGTAGTAGGATCGGTGGGGGAACTACGGATGATTGAGTAAAAATATAGTTTTTTAGGTATGAGATAATATACTAGTAACAAGCATTATATAAAGGTGAATATTGTGGAAGAACATGAATAGTAATAATAATTGTTAGAGGTGATGATTGAGTATGTTAAGAAGTGGTAAAAAAAAAAAATTATATTTAATTGAAGATTTATTGCGGGAGAATCCGAAGTACAAATTAACTTTTTATAGAATTGTTTGGCTATATCTTTAGATTACGTATGGTGCACATCTTTCCTTTCTCGAGATTAACATTAGTGCATCTCTTTTTTTCTAGACTGGTGTTGTATCACGGTAGATATAATATTAATTACTTCTTTTACATAAGGCATGAGAAAGAAGATTGCGAATTTGGTCGCAGTACCGAAGGAGGTCGCATTGCTATACGATAGCATTTTTTGTCTTGTATTCTTTATTCTGTATTAAGTCTGCGACCATGGAATGTTTTTTTACTTTTGAATGCTAGAAGTCGCAGTCGTCATTTAAAAGGGGTATTTTTGTCATTTTGATTCACGATTGTTTAGGCGGGATTTTTTGATTTTTTGTGGCGCCCACACTCTGCGACCGATGTGTGGCCTATATTCAGCCACGTCCCGCAGGCTGAGAAACTCTTTCAGCCCGCAGGCTGAGGTACAGATAGCCCATATATATATATATATATATATATATATATATATATATATATATATATATATATATATATATATATATATATATATATATATATATATATAAAAATAAAAAAATTTGAAAAAAAGAATAATATTTTGACTTATTTTTTTGTAAGAAATTAAGTCAATTAAGGAATAGGAGAATCATAATTAGGATTTCTTATACTTGATCAAAATAAGATGACTTGATTTCTAAGGTTAGGAAGAAAATTTGGAAAAGAAATTTAGTCTTGATCTTTACCTTGATGAAATATGCACACTTTATACATTTACACACTTAGGGTTCAAAAACAAAGATAGTTATGCCTTGTAAAAAAAGGGGGATATATATATATATTATATATATATATATATATATATATATATATATATATATATATATATATATATATATATATATATATATATATATATATATATATATATATATATCCTCTGATTAAGCTGGGTACTTGTGTCTCATAAAGCATAAATATTCACGCCTAAAGGGATACATTTTATAAATAAAAAAAACTTAGTTTTGTGGCCTTGTTTGCTCGGTGCTTAAGTCCTTGGGGTGTTTCCTCACCCGGTGCCCTAAGACTGTCCGGTTTGAGTGTCACAGACTAAAGGCTCGTTATATGGGAAGATTAGAAAGCTTAATAAAACTAAGAAACAATCACCACCAAAAATATTAAAAAAATAAAAATAAGGCATAAGAGTTAGAGTTAAACAATCCTTAGAAAAAATTTCACTGTCACAAAGGTGCATATGACTTAAGGAAAAATAATAGACTAGATGAGAAATATAATTTGACTCCTTATCTTGATTGATAACAAGTTTTTGAATAGAGACTAAGTTTAGGAATGAAAAGTTCGATTTTCCTATAACTTATAGATTACTTGAACTCTTACAATATTACTTCAAATATTTTCTTTCTTTTCAAAATACTTTTCAAAAAACTAACACTTTTTTCTTTCTTTTTGGATTTTGTGGGTGTAATCCACTGAAAACCCTCACGAGACAATACTCGTCCTCTAGGGATAACCTAGAAGTTTAACGGCCTGTTGCATATGCTCAGCGAAATCGAGTGACCTGCGAAAGTGGTCTAATAATTTCTTAGGATTAGTTTTGATGTTTTGCTCGAGGGCGTATAAAAAGATAAGTGTGGGAGTGTGATTGGTCACCTATATTGTATATATAATGTCACATTCCCATAATTATTGTCTAATAAATCATGTATTTAGTCTTATATTTTTTCTATAAAATGCAGGCCCATTACTAATGGAGGTGGAAGGAAATTGAGCCCAAAAGCTCGCTTTAATTATGATTTAAATCTAAATTAGAGAAGGGACCAATAATCAAGAGGATAAAGACAATTCTAGTTGAAAATCATTACAAATCAAGGGAGACAAAATCAGTTGAAAATCATTTAAATTCGAATTTTCAATAAATCCAGTAGTTAACCGAAGATCAATAGAGAATTGTCAAAAACAGATGATCAAAATGGCAAATCTTTTGAGATAAATAGACAGCAAATCAAAATCCAAAGGATTGCGACCCTTGATGTGGCCAAATGGCCACATCTGGCCGCGGCTTTGTTGAAGGGATAGGGGAAGCGTTTGCTTCCCCTATCTGCTCACGCTCTTTCCACTCGGGTTTTGCTTATAAAAACTACATTCTACATAAAAGAAGAAACCGAAGACTAGTTTAAGTTTCTTTCTTTATTTTGTAGGATTTAGGATCACTGTTAGATAGTTTATGAGAAGTTGAATCTCATTTTTATTTTATAGTTCAGTCCAAAAATAAGTGAGAGAGAGGAAAAGAGTAAGTAATTGACCATTGAATTGACAATCAAAGGAGATTCACCATTTCTTAAACTCTGCTCAACTTTACTAGTATATGTATGTTTTCATTTCATTCATTTGTTTTCTTTTCCATCATTATGAATAGCTAAATTGGTTTTCTGGACTCACTATTCTTCTTCCTCTATAAGTATTCTTCTTGATTGATTTCTATAAAAAAAGACCCAATGAATCATGTGAATGTCTAAACTAAGCCTTGCATATTGGCGAGTGTTCTTGAAGGCACATGAGGATGGGCTTGAACTTATCTTAAACTTCAATCTTGAAAACAAGTCTTAAACTAGTTTTTATTTCATACTTGAGAAAATCTTGATGATTTAATATTCCATTTAAGAACTGTTTCAAAAAAGAAGTAAATTTTTCCAAAACTCATCTTATGCGCTTTACTTTATCCCTTCTAAAAATCTAATCTTTGCCTATGATCTCATTGAGGCAATTTAAATTTTCAAGAGAACGACACATAATTGAACAATAAAATAGTGAGCCCTTATTCTTCTTTATTAAAAACAAACAAACACCATCACTCTTAAAGCCTTTTAAAGATCACTCTCTCCAAAATCTTTTCCAAGTTTTAAGTTTTCTTTAAATCATCTCTATACTCTCCATTCTCTTTTCGCATTAAAAAACACCAACACTATTCTTTCCTTTTGAAACAATACATTAAAAAGCTTTCATCGTATTCCTCCTCGCGGATCACGACCCGTTAGCCCAAAGTTACACGGTAATTCTCACTGCAGTTACTTGAAATCAAGTTCAAGTAATGTATAAGTTATAAAAAAAACTGAATTTTTCATTTCTAAACTTAATCTCTATTCAAAAACTTGTTATCAATCAAGGTAAAGAGTCAAATTGTATTTCTCATCTAGTCTGTTATTTTTCTCTAAGTCATATGCACCTTTGTGACCGTGAAATTTTGACTCGGGGTTCTTTAACTCTAACTCTTATGCCTTATTTTTATTTTTTTAATATTTTTGGTGGTATTATTCCTTAGTTCTACTAGACTTTCTAATCTGACCATTAACGAGCCTTTTGACGGTGACTCCCAAACCGGATAGTCTTAGTGTAACGCCTCGATCTCGCAAGTATGCGGACGCTACAGAGACGTGCATATGCCGGGCAAAAATACCCTCACGTACATACGCTATGCCTCAGTATAGGGAATAAATTCAATATACACAATAATTCTAGCATTAATTAGCACAAGAGTACCTGCAAAAGGGAAGGGTCAGTGATCATAATAGATATAGGAATAAGGATAAATATGAAAATAGACACAAATAATAAAGATACCTATGAATCGTATAGGTGATGAGTCTTCTATATGTATCCCATGATCTGTCTTATACTACGATATCTCGAATCTCCAACATGGGCACGCAAACTCAGGGTCATCAGAAAACGACTTAGTGAGTAGTAAAATGAAGGCAATAGTAATATATATATATTATAGTAATACAATCACGATAACAATATAATACATTATAATGATAATAACAATCGGGAGAAATATACAAGTGTCATATTTTAACATCATATATACCTAGCATGTTATAATCGGGTCATTACCCCAATAGTTTCCAGTTTGGTATAATTACTATCAGCTTATATGTCCGGGCTGTGCTACTACAAATAATAGGTAAGTCACTTTGGAGAATTATGTTACTACAGTCAATAAAATTATACTATTTATACATTATTCTCAATATACGTGATATGATATAGTATTAAGTGTTTCTAATTACATCAGTGTGCATAAGTAATCATGTAGCAAGTTTAATTACTTTATTTTTTTTATTTAATCTAATAATAACAGTAGCATAATGGTGACATGATAAATATGAACATGTAGATATGAAGTATGCAAAATAACCATACTACAAGTTATGTTTCTACAGTAACAATGTCCATAGGGTATACATGAATAGAATACATGCAATGCGTAGTATACATGTGCATGAATATTGTGTCACTACATGAAGTGCACAAGTATCTGGCAGTGCAACAGGATATATAGATAACATGATAGTGGATAAAATTTTAGTAATATCAACAAGTATAACTGAACGGTAATTTGTAGGTCACCTAGAGGGGGGTGAATAGGTGACAAGCTAATCAAATGCAAAACTAATGCAGAATAAAAACTAATTGTGCAAACTAAAATTATTATGCAAACACACAAAGTGTAACCAAAGAGTGTAGCCGAATTTCTGGTGAAGAGTCCTGGACTATCTCCTCAAGATTCCTCTAGATTAAGAGTTGAGGTGCTACTATGGCTCTCTTGGTTGAATATAAGTGTGAGCAAACAATCCTAAGCATATATCAATTAAGCACAAGGAAATATCAAGCATGTAATAGATAAAAACAATAAGAGCACGCAAGATATAAAACACAAGTGAGAGAGAGATGAGCATTCGCAAACACGAGAGAATTGTTTCGAGGTTCGAGCATACTTGCTCTACGTCCCCATGATTGGTCTCCAATATTGCTTATTTCACACCACATTTTCATACTTATTCTTTATAAAATATTGCTAATAATGGTTTTCTTGTGGTTCCTAGGTCCATGGTTTGGAATGAAGAAGAAGATCAAAAATCTCATTTATTTGGTAATTTTTAGATTCTAATAGAACCATTGACTTTGGAAGCCCATTCTGTTACTGCAGGGAACAGAAAACAAGAAACCAAAGATCAGAACACAACCCATACTGTAGGTACAAGGCCCACGCTGTAGCGCTGCGTGAGCGGCCGCAGCATGGCCACGGAAATGCGGCCATTCCACGACCATGTCATGGAGCCACGCATCGTACTTCGACGCGTGGCCCCGTATGGCCCCGTATGGCCCTCCTGTACAGCTGGTTTGGCCTATAAAAGCCCATATTCTCCATAGCAGAGCAGAGGAGTTTTGAGGAGAGTTTTTAGGGTAGTTTTCTCCTATTTGTGTAGTTTAGTTGTTCTTTTTCTTCTTTTGTATTTTTTTATTTTTGTAGATCATGTAATAGGAAAAAGAGTGATCATAGGATAGAAGAGAAAGTTCTTGTAATGGAGGGTGGCACTCTATGAAAGGTTCTTCCTTTATCTCTATTTATTCTTCTCTAATTCTTTACATGTTTAGCTAGTTTTTTCTCTAATGGCAACTAACCGCTAACCATTGACTTGCTAACTCTTTACTTGATAATCTACATGAATCTAATAGCTTCTACTTGGCCTTGATCTTGCAAGAGCCATTGATGGCTCATGATGATGGATTCTAACACTCTAACATTCTAACTCTCTGATAAGCTAACATTACTTTATTCCATGCTTGCTTTTGTTTAGTTTTGATGGTTTAAGTGCAGCTTGCACTTGTTTGTTAAGTTTGGATGTGATAAGTTATCTTATGGGTCATGCTTGGAAATGCTCTTGAACCAAGGACTAGTGATGGCCAAGGATACATGTGAGGTAACTATCACTAAGAGGTTAGCATGGTTAGTGGAGCACTAAGTAGTTAGTAGCTATGAGTTTTCTTTCTTTTTTATATTATTTTAGAAATACTATTAAAAATCACAAATATCTTCTCTTCTATGTTCCCACTTCTTCGTGTTTCACCGTACTCTTCTCTTTCCATTTTATGTTTTGTTTTCTTTTGACGTTGAAGAAACTTTAACACACACATGAACATACCGTGAAAGCTTTTATCACCTCCCGTCCTGTAATACCCCATCCTCTGCATACGTACACAGTTACGTATCTTGATTTTGGGGCGTATTCTTTTATTTTTTATTTTATTATTTTCTACTATTTGAATATTTACTCATATAGCAGTACTGCTTGATTTGATCTGTTTGGTATTTAGATTTGACTAATTTTAGTTTCAAATATTATCCTTTAATATTCTAGATTTTTTCATGATTTTCTGGAATTTTCGGAATTAAGTTGTAAATCTTCAAAACGGTGTCGGCCAGTACCGTTGACCGATTCCCGGAATTTTAATTTACAAACGGTTTGGAATTTATAAAAGTGCCTTTAGACATTATTTCTTAAAATCATATTTTCTATCTAAATACATTTTTGGGATTATCAGATTTATCAAGACCCGGTCAATCCGGTGTATACCGAGATTGACGGTTGACCTTATGATTTTTATCTTGAAAATGGAGATGAGTTTCTGAAAACTGATTTCACCAAAAATCTTTATATAATATTTATGATTTTTGAGAATTTTTGGAAAGCTTTCCGAGATACTTTAATTTTGGACCTTTCCGGAGTTTTCGGTATTTTCCCAGATACCGGGAAATTATTCAACCATTTCACTTTTCTCCTTTTTCCATTTTTCTCTCTCCTTCCTCAAACGCGAGTTTTGGCCAACTGGATCCATCATTAAATGCGGAGACCCTTCCCTTGCTGCATTTAATGCTTATGGGCTAAAGCAACTCTTGTCCAATCACCCATGCTTTTGACTTTCCTTGAAACGCAGCTTTTGCGTTTTCTATTGGACGCAGCCATTGAATCCTGCGTTTGGCTTCTTTTTGCCTAGACGCAGCCTTGAGACGCAGCATTCTTTGGAGGGAAGTGAGGATGGCAATTATTATATTATTTCCCCTTTCTATATATAAATGCACTCCCATCTTCTCTCTCATTATTTTCCTTCATCTCCTTGTTCCAGCAAGCTCCAACAGCCACCACAACCCCCCAAGCTCCTTGGCCGGCCATCACCACCACCCACCAAAGCCATTCTCTCCACCACAAATCCTTCTACTTCATTCTCCTCCATCTCCTCCTCCATTTTCAACCACAAACACCATCTCCTTCAACCTCTTTCACCAAGAGAACCTCAAAGAACCCACCTCCACCAAAAAGCTTCACCAACCATCTCCTCCACCACTACACCACCGTAGCCTCCACCAAGCATACCACCTTCACCTCCTCGTCGACCTCTTTCCGACGGACTATAGATTCGTCCCCCGCAACAACGTTTGCAAGATCCCGATTTGACTTGGTGAACTAGACTTGCACCATCAAAACTCTCCTCATCAACTTGTGAAGACCGGCCACTCCTTTGGATTTTGGCCGCGTTTCTTCTTCGTTGGCAAGACTCTAGGGCCGGTACCCTCCTTTGGATTGGGGCCGAGCTTCCTGCGTCGAGCACACTTTAGGCGAGTATTTCTACTCGCCAAGACTTGGATATTATTTCATGATTGTAAACAAAACACAACCCTCAAGAACTAATTTCTGTTCTGTTCTGGACTCTATTAGTCGACTTGGCCCAAACGCAAGTCGACTAACCCTTTGAAACGCAGTCCTCAAATGACAGGATCTGTTCTGTTTTGGACCCTATTAGTCGACTTGACCAATTCATAAGTCGACTAATCCTTTGAAACGCACCCTTTATTAGTCGACTTGGCGTTTCCCCTAGTCGACTAACTTCCCTTCTGAAGATGCGGATCTTTGAAACGCGGACTTCATTAGTCGACTAACCCATTGCTTCCAGTCGACTAACGCAGCTCCCTTGAAACGCGGTTTTTCTAAGACGCAGCCTTCCTAGTCGACTAATCTTATTTCCTAGTCGACTAACACTTTCCTGAAAAACGCAGCTCTCCCAAACGCAGCTCTCCCAAACGCAGCTTCCTAGTCGACTTGCCCTCTACCTATAGTCGACTAATCCCTTCCCAAGTCGACTACTTATTCTCTTCAGTCGACTAATCTTGACTATTTACTATGATTAATTACTTCTTTAGTTTTGAACATTATCTTTGGGTCATATAGTTTATGTTGCTATTTGCAAGGCCTGTCACCTGTTTATACTACTTGTCATTACATACTACTATTTAACACATGTATATCACCTGGCAACTGAAGTGTTATCATCTAACACCTGACATGCTACTTCTTGGCAAGACCCCTTGATATGACATGACTTGCCACCAGACTAATATCAATCTCTTGGCATGACTTGTTACCTGCAATTATCATCCTCCGGTCATGCCATCACTTGACATAAGGCATGATACACATGACTTTCATAATTATCACGATAACGGGAATGATGACCTGACAGCTTGACAGTACAACTGTACTCCTGATACACATGTGATACATTATAGTACGAACCAGTACTCCTGATATACCTGTATTCATGACATTCCTGACTTGTTCTTGCCCATTCCCGGAATCTGATAAATCATCTAATAAATCATAATGAGACAACTTGCATCGGGTCGGGGGAAATATGCGGCTATCAATATGTGTTCGTGTTTACAGTGGTATTAGGTATGTTGTGCAACTAAATTTCCGGTCTGACCTGTGGGCCTCCAGGGGACGAGGGGAGAGCTGGCTCCCTCATTCCTGGTACCATCATGATAAGGGCATACATAAGACCCTCCTGAATCGCCTTGCGGCAGGTTCCGTCACCAAGCAACGGAACACCCTGGGCCGTGGTCCCGGGTATGTACGGGACCCACTGTAAACATAGTTCGTTGATACCCCGCTAGTTTCCAATAACAACCTTGCTTTACTCGGATATGGATCTATGTGTGCTGGGACGCTAGTTCACATAGCTAGATATCAGGGTAAGACGAGTAATAATAATAATAATAATAATAATAATAAAAGACGTTAACTGTGGTTGTTGTATGCGCTTGGATTACGGTGACATGAGATGAAGGTATATAGATGAGGGTTTCCTTGTTTGGATTATCCCCTCGAAGTACTGGTCTCATGGAGCTGTAGCCTAAGCTTATACAATGCCCTTCATTTATAACATGTTGTACTTCTTTTACTCGCTGGCTGATTATTCTTGATATTGTACCAACTCTCATACTCTTATTCTTATGCCACTCGGCTGTAACATGATCACTTGTTGGGAGGTCCTAACTCCCTTGAATTTGTATGTTCAGGTTCCGAACCTTGGATCGAGGTGGAGCCTTCTGTGGAAGATCAAGCTTTCCTTGCCGAGCAAGTTGACTAGTCTCGGTTTCTGTTGTACCTGACCTTCCTTTTGAGCTCGCGGGATTCCCTTTCAACTCGTGAGCATATTGTAATTATATTGTAAATCGTACTTTTGTGCTTGGCTATGATATATGACGCATGTGATATGTAAAAGTATGTCGCAACTTGTGATAACCTTGTACCTTGTATTTCTTGTGTTGGCATATGAATGGACGCTACGCTTGTCGTACTCTGATTCTCGCTTGTACTAATGCTTAGCGTATATACGTGAGGGTATTTCCGACCTGCGTATGCACGTTGCAGTGACGTCCCCGTACCCATCGGATCGGGGCGTTACAGGTTGGTATCAGAGCCAGGGCTCTCACACCTATAGTACAATCAAGCAGCAAATTAAAGGAATTTGCCATTGCCAACTACAATGTACAAGTTATCTAGTCCTTCTTGATTCCTTTCCTTGTGTCCTAAAATCCTTCCATCTTTCCAGTTTCCAGTCTCCTTTTTACCAACATAAGTATGGATAGAAGGACGGGTCGTAGCAACTCCGGGCAAACATCAAATGGACCCACGGGAGAGAATGTTGAGATTCTGAGGGTTATCCAGACTATGATGGAGAATCAGCAACAGCAGACGGAACTCCTTCGGCAAGAGTTAGTAACTCCCAAGGAACAAAGGCCGGGGAACGTATCAGATTTTAGGCGATTGCAACCGGCGATATTCACGGGAGGAGAGAAACCACTAGATGCTGAACAATGGCTGATTGACACCACAGATCTGTTGAACGCAGCCGGGTCCCAAAAGAAAATCAAGTGGAGGTCGCCAAGATTCAATTAAAAGATGTAGCCAGGACCTGGTGGCTAGCTGAAGAAGCAAGACTAGAGAAACCTGTCACTTGGGACCAGTTTTCCAAAGCTTCTATAATAGATTTTTCCCCGCCACGGCTCAGAAAGAGATGGAAGAACAGTTCATCCGACTTCAACACTGGAACCGGTCTGTAGATGAGTATGCCGCTGAGTTCTTGAGGCTGAGCCGCTTCGCTCCATATATGGTGGCTGGTGAAGCAAAGCGGGCGAGTAGTTCCAACAGGGTTTGCGAATGGACATTCAAATCCTCTTAATGCCCCCAACAGCTGAAAACCTATTCCCAAGTCCTTACCATAGCTCGAGAGGTGGAGCGAGGACTGGAGAAAGGGAAATCTAACATGATAAGGAATCAGATCATGAAGAGGCCATTTCCACATGCAAGGAGAGGAGGTCCATTCAGAACAGCAAGAGCTCCAGCCATGAGACGACCGTTTCGACCAGCCCCTTTCCAGTAAACCAATCATTTTCTTATTGTAACTATTGCCAGAAACCAGGTCACTCCCGACAGAATTGCCGTAGGGCAAATGGGTTATGCCTGGTATGTGGTTCCCGTGATCATTCAATAGAAGTCTGCCCCCACAAAAGAATGGGAATGGTCAACCCAGCATTACCAGCACTTCCAGGGCCAGATGGACAGAGGAACCAAGGACCAATGATTAGGAGGGCTCTTCCCCTCCCCCACTACAAGTTAACCGCCCAGTCCAGAGGGGAGTCAGAAATGCAGCAGGTCGTGGAAGAGGACGAGCCTACAATTTGACAGTGGAAGAGGCCGAAACTTCTGGAGATGTGGTAACAGGTAAGATTATGGTGCACTCTAACCTGTCTTAGCACTCTTTGATTCTGGCGCTTCTCATTGTTACATATCAGATAGTTTCATTGCTTTGAACTCTATACCTGTTGAATATCTAGACCACCAGTGGGAGATTAGTACCGGTAACGGAGTAGTCATCTCTAATAGGGTTTGTGTAGATTGTCCGGTGGAACTGTGTGGCAGAACATTAACAGCGGATATGCTTGTGCTGGATACTAAAGGGTATGATGTAATCTTAGGCATGACTTGGCTCAGTAAATACCATGCAGTCATTGATTGTCGGAACAAGAAAGTCATTTTCAGAATGCCACTTCAGCCTGAGTTCCAATTTGAGGAGAACACAAACTTGACAAGGGAAAAACACAGATGACTATTGCTGAGACCCAGAAGAGGAGAGTACCAGTTTGGAATGAGTTTCCAGAGGTATTTAAGGAGATCTCAGGACTTCCACCCGATAGAGTAATCGAGTTTTCTATTGATATCCTTCCAGGTACAGCTCCGATATCCAAAGCCCCATACAGAATGGCACCCACTGAGTTGGAGATTCTAAAGAAGCAACTGCAAGAATATTCTGACAAGGGATTGATTAGACCAAGTGCTTCACCATGGGGAGCTCCAGTGCTATTAGCCCACAAGAAAGACGGTGGTAAGAGATTGTGTATAGACTACAGAGAGTTAAACAAGGTTACCATCAAGAACAAGTACCCCTTACCAAGAATGATGATCTGTTTGATCAGCTTCATGGAGCTCGAGTATTTTCAAAATTGGATTTGCAATCAGGTTATCATCAGCTAAAGGTAAAGAAAGAAGACGTTCCAAAGACAGCATTCAGGACTCGTTATGGCCATTATGAGTTTCTAGTTATGCCCTTCGGAGTCACCAATGCCCCTGCAGTTTTCATGGATTTGATGAACAGAGTGTTCTCATCATATTTGGATCAATTGTGGTTGTTTTCATAGACGACATCTTGATTTACTCGAAGAACGACAGGGAACATGCAGACCACTTGAGATTAGTATTACAGACTCTCCAACAGGAACAACTTCATGCTAAGCAAAGCAAGTGTGAATTCTGGTTAAATAGTGTGGCCTTCCTTGGGCACATAATTTCGGAAGAAGGAATTTCAGTAGACCCCAGCAAAATTCAGGCAGTAAAGGACTGGCCAATTCCAAGGACAGTAACAGAAATTAAGAGTTTTATTGGATTAGCCGGATATTACAGGCGCTTTGTCCAAGATTTTTCTAAGATTGCAGCCCCGTTAACGAAGCTCACCCGGAAAGGAGAAAAAATATATGGACCGAGGAATGTGCTACAGCATTTGAGCAATTAAAGGAAAGACTCATTACAGCTCCAGTCTTGAAGACTCCCTCAGGAATAGGAGGAATGGTTATATACAGTGATGCATCCGGGAAAGGCCTAGGATGTGTATTAATGCAGCATGGTCATGTCATAGCTTATGCATCTAGGCAATTGAAACCACATGAGAGGAATTACCCAACCCATGACTTAGAACTGGCGGCGGTAATATTTGCATTGAAGATCTGGAGACATTATCTTCTGGGAGACAAGGTGTTAATCTACACAGATCACAAGAGTCTAAAGTATATTTTCACGCAGAAGGAATTAAACATGAGACAGAGACGGTGGCTTGAATTGATGGCAGATTATGACATAGACTTACAGTATCATCCGGGCAAAGTCAACACAGTACCAGATGCATTGAGCAGGAAGCCAGAAAATAGAATGCTAGTACGACTCACACAACAGAAGGAGTTGATTCAGGATATCATAAAATTGGACTTAATGATAGTGCAAGGAATTGATAAGACAGGACAGTTGATGACCTTTCAGATCCAGCCGACCCTGATGGATGAGATTAAGGAAGCTCAGAAAGAAGACCCCAGATTACAGAAATTCAGAGCTCAGATAGAAGCTGGATTGAGAACTGACCTCCGTATTCATTCGGATAATGCCTTATATTTTGGTAATAGAATTTGTGTTCCCCAAGGAGAAGTTCGACAGAAAATTTTGGCAGAGGCACATAGTTCGGCTTATTCCATACACCCAGGAGGAAATAAGATGTATCAAGATTTGAAACAGAAGTTTTGGTGGAATGCTATGAAGAGGGAGATAGCCCAGTATGTGGCCAAGTGCTTAGTTTGCCAACAGGTAAAGATAGAACACCAGAGAACAGCTGGACTCCTTCAGCCCTTACCAATACCCGAATGGAAGTGGGAACATATCACCATGGATTTTGTTACAGCACTACCCCGCAGTCCTAAGGGTAACAATGCAGTATGGGTGATCGTTGACCGTCTCACAAAATCAGCTCACTTCTTACCATTCAGAGTAGGTCAGTCAACAGAAGTTCTGGCAGACAAATATATGAGAGAAATAGTTCGCCTACATGGAGTCCCAGTTAGCATCGTGTCAGATAGAGATACAAGATTCCGATCTCATTTCTGGGAAAGTCTCCAAGAGAATTTAGGAACTCGTCTGAAATTCAGTACTTCATATCACCCCCAGACAGACGGACAATCTGAACGGACTATCCAGATCCTTGAAGACATGTTACGAGCCTGCATGATAGAATTTAAAGGGTCATGGGAAGACTACATTCATTGGTGGAATTTTCTTATAATAACAGCTATCAGGCCAGTATCAAAATGGCACCATATGAGGCATTGTATGGCAGGAAATGCAGATCACTGATATGTTGGGACGAAGTCGGCGAAAGAAGACTTATGGGACCAGACATTCTAGTTCAGACAACAGACAAGGTCCGAGTTATCAGAGATCACCTCCGGGCAGCACAGAGCCGACAGAAGAGTTGGGCTGACACAAATAGAAGACCCTTGGAATTCAAATCAGGTGATCATGTATTTTTGAAGATATCACCCACAAAAGGGGTAATCCGGTTCGGTACTCGTGGTAAACTTAGTCCGAGATACATCGGCCCATTCGAAGTTTTGGATCGCGTGGGAGATGTGTCTTACCGTTTGGCATTACCGCCATCTTTGGAAGGAGTACACAATGTATTCCATGTATCACAGTTGAGGAGGTATGTCAAGGATGAGAGTCACATTCTAGATCACTCAGAATTGGAATTGCAACCAGATCTATCCTACCAGGAACAACCGATGACCATTTTGGACAAAAGTATCAAGACTCTGAAGGATAAGACAATACCACTAGTATTGGTTTCTTGGAATAGGCATGTGCCAGGAGAAGCCACATGGGAACGAGAGGATGTTATTCGTGAGCGTTACCCACAACTATTCACAACTTAGTTGGTAAAACTCTTTCTTCCTATTCTTCTTTACCGTCATCTTCCCCTTCCTGAAATTTCGAGGACGAAATTTTTGTAAGGTGGATAGAGTGTAATACCCCATCCTCTGCATACGTACACAGTTACGTATCTTGATTTTTGGGGCATATTCTTTTTATTTTTTATTTTATTATTTTCTACTATTTGAATATTTACTCATATAGCAGTACTGCTTGATTTGATCTGTTTGGTATTTAGATTTGACTAATTTTAGTTTCAAATATTATCCTTTAATATTCTAGATTTTTTCATGATTTTCTGGAATTTTTCGGAATTAAGTTGTAAATCTTCAAAACCGGTGTCGGCCAGTACCGTTGACCGATTCCCGGAATTTTAATTTACAAACGGTTTGGAATTTATAAAAGTGCCTTTAGATATTATTTCTTAAAATCATATTTTCTATCTAAATACATTTTTGAGATTTATCAGATTTTATCAAGACCCGGTCAATCCGGTGTATACCGAGATTGACGGTTGACCTTATGATTTTTATCTTGAAAATGGAGATGAGTTTCTGAAACCGATTTCACCAAAAATCTTTATATAATATTTATGATTTTTGAGAATTTTTGGAAAGCTTTCCGAGATACTTTAATTTTGGACCTTTCCGGAGTTTTCGGTATTTTCCCAGATACCGGAAAATTATTCAACCATTTCACTTTTCTCCTTTTTCCATTTTTCTCTCTCCTTCCTCAAACGCGAGTTTTGGCCAACTGGATCCATCATTAAATGCGGAGACCCTTCCCTTGCTGCATTTAATGCTTATGGGCTAAAGCAACTCTTGTCCAATCACCCATGCCTTTTGACTTTCCCTTGAAACGCAGCTTTTGCGTTTTCTATTGGACGCAGCCATTGAATCCCGCGTTTGGCTTCTTTTGCCTAGACGCAGCCTTGAGACGCAGCATTCTTTGGAGGGAAGTGAGGATGGCAATTATTATATTATTTCCCCTTTCTATATATAAATGCACTCCCATCTTCTCTCTCATTATTTTCCTTCATCTCCTTGTTCCAGCAAGCTCCAACAGCCACCACAACCCCCCAAGCTCCTTGGCCGGCCATCACCACCACCCACCAAAGCCATTCTCTCCACCACAAATCCTTCTACTTCATTCTCCTCCATCTCCTCCTCCATTTTCAACCACAAACACCATCTCCTTCAACCTCTTTCACCAAGAGAACCTCAAAGAACCCACCTCCACCAAAAAGCTTCACCACCATCTCCTCCACCACCTACACCACCGTAGCCTCCACCAAGCATACCACCTTCACCTCCTCGTCGACCTCTTTCCGACGGACTATAGATTCGTCCCCCGCAACAACGTTTGCAAGATCCCGATTTGACTTGGTGAACTAGACTTGCACCATCAAAACTCTCCTCATCAACTTGTGAAGACCGGCCACTCCTTTGGATTTTGGCCGCGTTTCTTCTTCATTGGCAAGACTCTAGGGCCGGTACCCTCCTTTGGATTGGGGCCGAGCTTCCCTGCGTCGAGCACACTTTAGGCGAGTATTTCTACTCGCCAAGACTTGGATATTATTTCATGATTGTAAACAAAACACAACCCTCAAGAACTAATTTCTGTTCTGTTCTGGACTCTATTAGTCGACTTGGCCCAAACGCAAGTCGATTAACCCTTTGAAACGCAGTCCTCAAATGACAGGATCTGTTCTGTTTTGGACCCTATTAGTCGACTTGACCAATTCATAAGTCGACTAATCCTTTGAAACGCACCCTTTATTAGTCGACTTGGCGTTTCCCCTAGTCGACTAACTTCCCTTCTGAAGACGCGGATCTTTGAAACGCGGACTTCATTAGTCGACTAACCCATTGCTTCCAGTCGACTAACGCAGCTCCCTTGAAATGCGGTTTTTCTGAGACGCAGCCTTCCTAGTCGACTAATCTTATTTCCTAGTCGACTAACACTTTCCTGAAAAACGCAGCTCTCCCAAACGCAGCTCTCCCAAACGCAGCTTTCCTAGTCGACTTGCCCTCTACCTATAGTCGACTAATCCCTTCCCAAGTCGACTACTTATTCTCTTCAGTCGACTAATCTTGACTATTTACTATGATTAATTACTTCTTTAGTTTTGAACATTATCTTTGGGTCATATAGTTTATGTTGCTATTTGCAAGGCCTGTCACCTGTTTATACTACTTGTCATTACATACTACTATTTAACACATGTATATCACCTGGCAACTGAAGTGTTATCATCTAACACCTGACATGCTACTTCTTGGCAAGACCCCTTGTTATGACATGACTTGCCACCAGACTAATATCAATCTCTTGGCATGACTTGTTACCTGCAATTATCATCCTCCGGTCATGCCATCACTTGACATAAGGCATGATACACATGACTTTCATAATTATCACGATAACGGGAATGATGACCTGACAGCTTGACAGTACAACTGTACTCCTGATACACATGTGATACATTATAGTACGAACCAGTACTCCTGATATACCTGTATTCATGACATTCCTGACTTGTTCTTGCCCATTCCCGGAATCTGATAAATCATCTAATAAATCATAATGAGACAACTTGCATCGGGTCGGGGGAAATATGCGGCTATCAATATGTGTTCGTGTTTACAGTGGTATTAGGTATGTTGTGCAACTAAATTTCCGGTCTGACCTGTGGGCCTCCAGGGGACCGAGGGGAGAGCTGGCTCCCTCATTCCTGGTACCATCATGATAAGGGCATACATAAGACCCTCCTGAATCGCCTTGCGGCAGGTTCCGTCACCAAGCAACGGAACACCCTGGGCCGTGGTCCCGGGTATGTACGGGACCCACTGTAAACATAGTTCGTTGATACCCCCGCTAGTTTCCAATAACAACCTTGCTTTACTCGGATATGGATCTATGTGTGCTGGGACGCTAGTTCACATAGCTAGATATCAGGGTAAGACGAGTAATAATAATAATAATAATAATAATAAAAGACGTTAACTGTGGTTGTTGTATGCGCTTGGATTACGGTGACATGAGATGAAGGTATATAGATGAGGGTTTCCTTGTTTGGATTATCCCCTCGAAGTACTGGTCTCATGGAGCTGTAGCCTAAGCTTATACAATGCCCTTTCATTTATAACATGTTGTACTTCTTTTACTCGCTGGCTGATTATTCTTGATATTGTACCAACTCTCATACTCTTATTCTTATGCCACTCGGCTGTAACATGAACACTTGTTGGGAGGTCCTGACTCCCTTGAATTTGTATGTTCAGGTTCCGAACCTTGGATCGAGGTGGAGCCTTCTGTGGAAGATCAAGCTTTCCTTGCCGAGCAAGTTGACTAGTCTCGGTTTCTGTTGTACCTGACCTTCCTTTTGAGCTCGCGGGATTCCCTTTCAACTCGTGAGCATATTGTAATTATATTGTAAATCGTACTTTTGTGCTTGGCTGTGATATATGATGCATGTGATATGTAAAAGTATGTCGCAACTTGTGATAACCTTGTACCTTGTATTTCTTGTGTTGGCATATGAATGGACGCTACGCTTGTCGTACTCTGATTCTCGCTTGTACTAATGCTTAGCGTATATACGTGAGGGTATTTCCGACCTGCGTATGCACGTTGCAGTGACGTCCCCGTACCCGTGGGATCGGGGCGTTACACGTCCTTGCGGATTCGACCCGTTTAGCCTTTATGCTATAATGAAAGTATCGAGGAAGCCAAAGCACACATATTTTAACTTTTGATTTCAAAACGACACTTTTTGTGCGTTGTTTTCCCCCAATCAAATTTTGGCGTCGTTGCCGGGGATGGGAATGGTTTGATTTTACATTTTTGTTAACTTTTCTTCCTTATTTTTGGTGTGCAGGTCAAATTTTTAGCATTGCAGAAGTCACATTTGGTTTTCTGTGGTTGGATAAATTCTTGTAAATTGCTATATTCTGCTTCTAGTTTAATTTTAGATTACCTTGCACTATAATAATTAAGAACTTAAATACGAAAATTGGATACTTTAAATTGGTATAGACATTTGCATCTAGGCACGTGTCGATTTCAATTCCAATAGACTGTATTTTGTTCTTGTGTTGTTGTGATCTTGACGGAGGTGTACATATTGCATTGCATATAGCTTAGGACAAACACATGGGTGATTTACTTGCTTTGTGTGTTTATTCTTATCTATAGTGTACACTTGCACGAATTGAACTAAGGGCATATCCTAATAAAACATAAGGTGTTCATTACTCTTCCTTAGCCCAAAAATTACCTCCCCATTCACATAACCCAAGCCTAAATAAAACTTGCTAGATGTTGGACTCTAGGGACATCCGGGCTCATTTAGGAGATTAACCTAAGGGGGAAAGTTGTTAGAGTTTAACTCTTGTCAAATCAGTATCAAAGGTTGGGGATTGAGAGGTAAAATCTCCAAGAACAGTGGTTTGGCATAATTAAGCCGATTGCTCTGGCACGGATACCTCCCACTGGTCTTGCCCCTATCTTGCCGATTAACTTGTGGTCAGATTTCTACAGTTTACCCCCTGTGAACAGTCTAACCAGTTAGAAATCGTCTAGGTCTAGGTCAACCCTAATATAGGCTTGTTTTTGAAATTTTGTTTTCTTTGTTTGGTTGTTTATTTTCTTGTTTTTGTTTTATTTTTTTTACATCTTTGTGTTATATATTACAATTATAATTATCCCAATGCATATAGTGATCCATACTTCACTCTGACTTCTTTTAACTCGGATATTACCAACCCGGCATTTCATAACTCTAACCAACTAAGTATGCCAGATTAGTCTTATCCGAATCAATATATGACCCAGTCCCAATACTATAAACAAGACTGAAATAATCATCACCACTCTTCACATAGTCAATGGGGATGCAACTCTCCCGAGTCATATGGTCAACCACCTTACTAACATCCAGCTTCATATACTCCTTCTCCTGAACAACCATTAGAAGAACCAATTGACTGGAAAAAGAGGACAGAAGTCTTAAGGGAACTCGAGCGACGAATTCAAAATCTAGAAGACTCAAATTTCATCAAAGTTTTTAAATCCAGGATTCTTACTCCATTTTCCAAGTCCCACAGCAAGAAGAACATACCGACTTAGAAAAGCATATGGAATCCATGATTCAATTCCAAAGCGATCCTTTCCTATGATAGAAGCAAGATTTAGTCGATAAGAAAACTCTCCCTACCTAATCTTTGACTATTCCTAACACTTCTAATCATATTGATGAAAACCAAGAATCATGAAATCTTGAAGACTTTGACCAAGATTCAATTTCACCATAAAACCTTGAACTTGACAATATCAACCCATTGACAAATTGGCAAGTTTTTATTTCATTGAAATTAAACTTGAATATGAATGTGAACCCGACTCACAACTTTATGATTCAATTCCAATCTTTGAATCTATATTGACTCTGACATCCTTACCCAAGTTGGATCCATTTTTTGAGCCAACATTGATTCCTGTATCCATAGATTTTAAAATTGAACCACCTCTTTTGAATAGTCACATTTCATTGATGGGAATAGAATGTGAAACTAAATTCTTTGATTTGGACCCAACTCTCAAACATAAACTGACTCTCGAACCCAAAGTTGATTTTTCGAGTTAGTATTGGTTTCCAAACTTTTCATTTCAAAGCCCAAATCATCCACTCCACAAAACCACATTCCATTGTTGGACCATGGTATTGACCAGAATGAGTCAGTGATGATCTTCCAAGATTGGTCATGTAAAGGAAATAATTTTTATGATAGGATCTTGCATGATCCTATTAATGATTGTAAATATGTACATAGAAAAGAGGTCAATAAAGGTGGGTTTTGTGAGCCACCACATTATCTTGATTGGGCAGCAACGCTTGGCCCAATCAGACCACAGCCGAAACCACCATCATGAGGTAATTTTTCTTCCTTTTTCATTTGTTTCATGTATATACACATTCACGATGCATTGAGGACAATGCATGAGATAAGTCTGGGTGAGGGTTTACTAACGTAGGTTGTTCTAAACTTTCTTTCTTTTACACTTGTTTTTAGAAAACTTTTAGATTTTTCTTTGTATAAAAACCCTTTTCTTTTCTTTTTACAAAACTTTTTGAAATAAGAGAAATAGTTTTGATTTATTTTTAAGAAAATTAAGATTATCTCAGGAATTAGGAAGATCTAAAATTATGAATTTTTAAACCGAGTCAAAATAATAGATCTTGTATAAATTTTAGGATAAGAAAGTAAGATTAGAAAGATAATTTGATCTTGAATTTTTTTAGCCTTAGATATATGAACTTCACACTTGCAGAATTTTTTGAGATTGAAACAAAGACTGAAAATGTCATATATATATATATATATATAATATATATATATATATATAATATATATATATATATATATATAAATGATGATATTGAAGCTGGGTAATTATACCTCAGGAAGCATGATTATCCACGCCTAAAAGGGTTGACAAAAATAAAATAATCCCCTTCAGTTTTGTGGCCTTGTTTACTCGAGTCCTTAAGCTCGAGGGATGTTTTCTTATCTGGTGCCCTAAAATCAGCTGGTTTGGGAGTCACTGGCTAAAGGCTCAGTACCCGGTAAATAAGAAAGCCTAAGAAAATTAAGGAAAGAAAAAATAATATAAATAAATGGCATGAAAGTTAGAGTCAATATCCTAAAAATTCTCACAGTTCACAGAGTGCATATTTTTTAAGAGTTTTATGAAAGATCAAAGAATCGATTCAATTTTAAATTCTTACATTTAATTTATAACAAGATTTTGTATTTAGACTTAGTTTAACAAATAATTTCTGGATAACTTATGATCTTGGATCACTTAAATTTTCGCAAAAATATTTCAACACTTTTCGCTATTTCAAAATGCATTTTAATAATACTAACATTTGATTTCTTTCTTTATGGATTTTGTGGGTGTAATCCGCTGAAAAACCCCATGAGACAAAACTCCTCCTCTAGGGGAAACCTAGAGGTTTAACGGCTTATTGCACATGCTCAGTGCAATCGCGTCACCTGCGAAAGTGGTGTAATAATTTTCTTAGTTTTTTGTTTTGCTCGGGACGAGCAAAAGATAAGTGTGGGGGTGTAATTAGTCTCCAATATTGCATATTTCATACCACAGTTTCACACTTATTCTTTATAAAATATTGCTAATAATGGTTTTCTTGTGGTTCCTAGGTCCATGGTGTGGAATGAAGAAAAAGATCAAAAATCTCATTTATTTGGTGATTTTCTGATCCTAATAGAGCCATTGACTTTGGAAGCTCATTCTGCTGCTGCAAGGAGTAGAAAACAAGAAACCAGATATTAGAACACAACCCATACTGCAGGTACAAGGCCTATGCTGCGGCGCTGCGCGATCGACCGCAGCATGGCCGCGGAAACGTGGCCATGGCCGCATTTTTGTGGCCATGTCATGGAGCCACGCGTCGTACTTCATCGCGTGGCCCCATATGGCCCCGTAAGACCCTCCTGTACTGCTAGTTTTGCCTATAAAAGCCCAGTATTCTCCAGAGCAGAGGAGAGGAGTTTTAAGGAAAGTTTTTAGGGTAGTTTTCTCCCATTTGTGTAGTTTAGTTGTTCTTCTTCTTTTTCTTTTGTATTTTTTATTTTTGTTGATCATGTAATAGGAAAGAAAGTGATCATAGGATAGAAGAGAAAGTTCTTGTAATGGAGTGTGACACTTTATGAAAGGTTTATCTCTATTTATTTCTTCTCTAATTCTTTACATTTTTAACTAGTTTTTTCCTCTCATGAAAACTAACCACTAATCAGTAACCACTAACTTGCTAGCTCCTTACTCAATAATCTACATGAATCTAATAGCTTCTACTTGGCCTTACTCTTGAAAGAGCCATTGATGGCTCATGATGAGGATTCTAACACTCTAACATCCTAACTCTCTAACAAGCTAACATTACTTTATTCCATACTTACTCTTGTTTAGTTTTGATGGTTTAAGTGTAGCTTACACTTTTTTGTTAAGTTTGGATGTGATGAGTTATCTTATGGGTCATGCTTTGAAACGCTCTTGAACCAGGGACTAGTGATGGCCAAGGATACATGTGAGGCAACTATCACTAAGAGGTTAGAATGGTTAGTGGAGCAATAAGTAGTTAGCAGTTATCAGTTTTCTTTCCTTTTCACTTTATTTTAGAAATACTATCAAAAATCACAAATATCTTCTCTTCTATGTTTTCACTTCTTCGTGTTTCATTGTACTCTTCTCTTTCTACTTTTTATTTTGTTTTCTTTTGATTCTTTAAAATATTGAAGAAACTTTAACACACAGTGAACATACCGTGAAAACTTCTATCGCCTCCCGTTCTTGCGGATTTGACCCATTTAGCCTCTATGCTATAACGAAAGTATCGAGGAAGCCAAAGCATACAAATTTTAACTTTTGATTTCAAAACAACACTTTTTGTGCGCAATTTTTCCCACCACCCCGCCTCCACCACTATGAAGGATTTTCACTATAATCGATCTCGCAAGATCACTCAGTGCTGCAACACCTACAACGAGCTCCCTCAAGAACTCTTGGACCCGCAAGTCCCTCAATTATTCCCGCAAAAACAACACACGCAAGCACACTAACTTACGAGGCTGCACCTCTACACCGAGCTACCACAAGAACTCGTCACAATACGAACCCACAAGTTCGCCTCCTCAAATATAAAGATGAACTCTTGGTGATCTCTACATTTTGATCTCCAAAAAATAACTCTCACAACAAGTATCCTATAGGATGAATATAGCAATTGAAAGCTCAAGTATGTGTGAGAAAAACAAGATATACTTGTTGTGAAAAACTCAAGAAATCTCTTTTGAAAAACACCCTTAAAAAATCTCCGTTTGATATAGAAGTTTCTGGCTAAAAACGTGTGGAGAAAAACCCTAAGAGAGATGGGAAAAAATGGCTCTAAAACTTCTCCAAAATCTTTCATTAAACAAGTCAAAAGATCCCTTAATTATAGAGGATCAAAAACGCGCCGTTATGGCTCAAAATATGGCCAGAATGGCCTATCGGTTGATTGCCCGGTCAACCGACTAACGGTCAAATTTATGACCATTGCAGTCTGGAGGTCGACCGGGCAGTCGACCGACCTCAGACCCAGATTGTGCAATAGGTCAACATTGAGCACAGTTTTGAGGCCTAAAACATTAGAATTTAGAGCTGAGTATATAGGATGAATTTGTTGATCTTGAAGTCATCTTCCTAATGAAACTTAAATCAAATCAATATCGTTTCAAAGTAGAACGTTATCAATAAAATACTAATAGGTGTCAAACCAGAAATTGTAAACTGTTTTCAGAACAAGAACAGACTTCAACCCAATAACAGTTTTAACAACTTTTTAAAATACATCTTAAATTCATAAAATCTCCATAAAATTCACAAAAATAAGTTCATTAAAATACTTTGAAGTGCAAATATGTGTGATCAAAAATTAACATATATTACAAACATGTGAACTATTTTTGAGGCATAGAATTTAAAGCTTAAAATAAAAATCGTATTTTTTGAAAACCAAACTTTTTTTTGTGTGTGTGTAAGCTTGAGCATTCCACAACTAATCTATCCTTTACGTTTTATCTAAAAATAAAATCTTAACACTTACAAACATGATACAAGTCTTGAAAATCTTCTCTTGAAAACTTCTCCATCTTGACTTTGTCCAAACTTGATCCATGAGCGAGACTCCTCTTTGAGTACTTGATGCGATCTTGAAGCGCTAGCTCTTGAATCAACACGTGCTAGCTGTTGGCCCAAAAGGTTACACTCTCCTATTGTTTTTGGTTTTGATGATGACAAATCAAATATGAGCTATTTGGTACTAATAAGTTTGTGAAGATAAGTTTCAGGTTTGTACCAATTTTGGAGGCCATTGCTTAGCTATTGCAAGAACTTCTAAGTTCCACAAAGCAAGGAAGGCAAATTGCATATCAAGGAAGGATCAAAGAAGAGAAGGCTCTAGCAAGGCATTGGATGGCTCTAAGACTTGAAGATAGCACTAGAAGTCTTCATGTAATTTGTTTTTCAGTTTATAGTATGTTAAAGAATAGTGGATAGGTTTGAAGCTCTATCACACACGTTTTTGCGCACATGCCCATTCCAAAATAATTTCTTATAAATTATACAAAAATATTTTGCATACAAGATTTTGCCTACAGATATATAATTGTGTTTTATACTAATCCCTGTTCAAAAGTATTTTTGATAAAATCAAAATCCTCTTTTAATTCTTTTCAAATTTGAATTTTTGACCTGAGCCGGTCGACCGGGTCGGTCGACCGAGCCTATGATAGTCTGGTCCGGTCGACCGGACCAGTCGACCGAAGTCCTGGCAGAATGCACGTATCAGTGTGCATGTCTGTCGGTCGACCGAGGCGGTCGACCGGATTATTTTTCTTGCTCACAGTTTGTATCAGTCGACCGGGTCGGTCGACCGATATCCTATAACGGTCAAATTTTTTATACTACCGGTCGACCGGCCCGGTCGACCGATCCGACCGTTTGAACAGTAACGGGCAGATTTTTAAGGGCTGTTTATTTTTGTCTTTTATGTTTAAAAATTCGTTTAAATATTTATTTTGAACCTAACATTACTTTATTAGCCTTAAGTTGATTTTATCTCTTAACCTAGCCCTCTCCTATAAATAGGGGTGTTTAGGGAGAGATTCATTACAACAATTTTGCTAAGAAAATTCAAAAGTTTAAGGCTTTCAAGAGACAATTCTCTCTGATTTAATTCTCTTTTTCTTCACTTACAACAAGAGCTTCATTCCTACTCAATATTCTCTAAGGACCTTTGTAAGGGAAGAGATATTTGAAAGAGAGAGTTTGTGGTCTTTTGACTACCAAGGAAATTACTTGTTCTTGAGATTGTAGGAGTTGGGTACTCCATTGTAATTGTTCTTTGTGATAGTGGAAGTAGCTAGAATCCTTCTGGGGAAGGCGGGGAGTAGAGCTGGGTGCTCGAACCTCGATAACATATCCTTGTGTTTGCGATTGGTTTACATTCTTGCAATTCTTACTATACTTTGCTTGCTCTTACAATTACTCATCATATTCATTGCCATACTTACTTGCTTGCATTCATCTTGTGATTGTTGTAAGCTTTAAATTTTTAATTTGCCCTTGATTAGCATTGTCACCTATTCACCCCCCCTCTAGGTGACTTTTCAATTGGTATCAGAGCTTGGACTCTAGGTTTGGCTTAACATCCATAGAGAGATCCTTAAAATATTGCTAATCAACATTTTCATTCATCCATTCATACACTAGTAAACATGGCCGACAACATTAAAACCCCACCTAAATTTGATGGACTTAATTTCCCAATTTGGAAGGTTAGGATGACTATATTTTTGCAATCACTAGGTAGCTTAGTGGCCAAGTCCTTGACTAAACCCTATGTAGCACCCAATGAAGATGAGAGCACTTGGACCGACTTCAACTTTAGAGAATATGAGGCTAACTCAAAAGCCCAAAACTCTCTTTTAACCGCCTTGAATGAGGATGACCTTACACGGGTAATTCATTGCCAATCCGCCTATGAGATTTGGCAACACTTATTGGTCACGCATGAAGGGACTTCACAAGTCAAGAGAGCTAAAATAGATCTCTTGAGGTCCCAATATGAATCATTTAAAATGCTTGATGATGAATCCATTGATTGTATGATTACTCGTTTCACTAAAATTACAAATGGTCTTTCTTCATTAGGTGACGTCATCTCCAATGATCAAAAGGTGCGCAAAGTGATACGGGCTCTTCCACCATCTTGGGAGATCAAGGCCACCACCTTAAAGGAGTTGAACGACAAGGACGAGATGGACATCATTAGTCTCATTGGGAACCTAAAGACCCATGAGATGGAGAAGAAAGCAAGAGATGAGGCTACTACTTCAAAGAAGAAATCCATAGCCTTCAAGACTTCTTCCACCAATGATGACGATGAAGATGACGAAGAAGAAGATGAGGAGCTAACTCTACTTGTGCGGAATGTCAAAAGATTGTACCGAAAGAACAAGTTCAACTTCCGGAGAAAATTCGAAGGCAAAGAGGAGCGGAGGATCATATGCTACAATTGCCGCAAACCCGGACATATCATGGCGGATTGTCCGGAGTTCAAGAAGAAGATGACTTCCTCCTTCAAGCCAAAGAAGCCGGAGGAAAAGAAAGCATACAAAGCTACGTGGGATTCGGAAAGCGAGTCCGAAGAGGAGGTGGATCAAGCTAACATGTGTTTCATGGCAAACACACCCAAGGTAACCCTCAATCCCATGATGATGAAGATGATGAACTGAGTAAGGAAGTTCTAGTACATGCCTTTGTAGAACTTTCTGAAACTTATGATAATAAGAAAATTGAATGCTTAAAATTACAAAAAGAAGTTGCTTTTCTTAAAAATCAACTTGCTATTGTTTCAAATGAAAAAGATGATCTTTCTTCAAATCTTGTTTCTATTCAAAATGAATTTGATGCTTATAAGATTTCTTGTAAGGGTAAAACCCCTATTGTTGATAATAAAGAAATTTCTTCCTTAAAAACCAAAATGGTTGATTTTGAAAAGATTTTGAAAGATTGTGCTTTTAACACCAAGAAGCTTGAAGAAAAGTTTTCCAAAAAGCACACTTCTCATGTTAAAGATTCTCATGCTAAAATTCCACATGCTCACACTTCAAATAATACCTCTCATGCTAAATCTTTTCATGCTCACAATGCCCATGCTCACAAATCACACACTCACTATGCTTTTAGATATGGTAGAGTGTATAGATGTACTTATTGTGGCAAAAATGGACATTTAGCTAAATTTTGTTATGATAAATTGCATAGTTCAAATAATCTTGTTTGGGTTAATGGCTCTAACCCTCATGGACCCAAGAAAATGTGGGTACCAAAATCAAGTCCTAAAATGTTTGATGTAGGTACACACCAAGGCTCCAAGACGTAGGGAGCGGTGGTACCTTGATAGTGGTTGTTCAAGACACATGACATGGGACATCAACAACTTCACAACCCTATCAAGGTACATGGAAGGTGGCTCCGTCACCTTCGGGGATGACTCCAAAGGAACTATCATCGGTATAGGTAACATTCAAATTGGTGCATCTCCTATTATTGAGAATGTTGTTTTAGTAGATGGTTTAAAACATAATTTGCTTAGCATTAGTCAACTTTGTGACCGTGGACTTAAAGTTGTTTTTGATGATACTTCTTGTAAGATTTTTGATGTTAAATCTAATGATTGTATTCTTACCGGTTTTCGTGATAATAATGTTTATATCATTGACATGCTTAATTTAGATTGTTCTACTAAATGCTTGAATGCTTTTGATGAAAATTCTTGGCTTTGGCATAGAAGATTAGGACATGCATCTTTTGACCATATTTCTAGGATTAATTCAAAGGAATTGGTGAAGGGTATACCTTGCTTGAGTTTTGAGAAAGACCGCATTTGTGGTGCGTGTCAACTTGGGAAACAAACCAAGTCTTCCTTTAAGCCAATCAAGGATATCATGTCAACTAGGCCTTTAGAATTAATTCATATGGATTTATTTGGACCAACTAAAACTAAAAGCTTAAATGGAGTAGATTTGCATTTGTTTTGGTTGATGATTTCTCCCGTTTTACTTGGGTTTTCTTTTTGCAACATAAAGATCAAACCTTTTCTCATTTTAAGATTTTCGAAAAAGAGTTGAAAAAGAAAAAGGTTTTCCGATTTTGAGAATAAGGAGTGATAGAGGTGGTGAGTTTGTTAACCAACTCTTCATGACTTATTGTGATGAAAAAGGAATTAAGCATGAAATGTCTTGTCCTAGAACTCCACAACAAAATGGAGTTGTAGAAAGGAAAAATAGAACACTTCAAGAGATGGCTAGGACAATGATAAGTGAGTATGACCTCCCTCAATATTTATGGGCCGAGGCCGTAAACACCGCATGCTATATATCAAATCGTATTTATTTGTGCAAAAATTCTTCAAAAACATCATTTGAAATGTATCATTCTAGAAAACCAAATGTTGCATATTTTAAAGTTTTTGGATGCAAGTGTTTTGTTTTAAATACTAAGGATAATTTGGGTAAATTTGATGCTAAGGCTTATGAGGCTATCTTTGTTGGATATTCCTCTACTAGCAAAGCATATAGAGTTTTCAATAGATCTACACTTACCATAGAAGAATCCATGCATGTTAAATTTGAAGAGACTAATGTGGTTGTTGAGAATGTTGTAGAGATTGAACCTTTAGGTGATGACATGGAGAGACTATCCTTGAAGGACTCACCCGCTCAAGAAGAAAAGCTAGATTCAATTGGTGAAGTTCAAGAGGATAAGGAGGAAAGCGCTCAACCGCTTCCCAAAGCTTGGAGATACGCAACAAATCATCCTAAGGAGCTCATCTTGGGTGATGCATCTAAAGGAGTCACAACGCGCTCCAAACTCCATGACCTATGTGGTAACTTTGCTTTCATTTCTCATTTTGAACCCAAAGGCATTCTCGAAGCCGAGACGGACCCATATTGGTTGCTTGCCATGCAAGAGGAACTCAATCAATTTGAGCGCAACCAAGTTTGGCACCTTGTTCCTAAGCCCCACGATAGACCAATAATTGGTACTAAGTGGATCTTTAGAAACAAGATGGATGAGTCCGGAAATGTCATTAGGAATAAAGCTAGGTTAGTGGCCCAAGGTTACACTCAAGTTGAGGGAATCGACTTTGAGGAATCCTTTGCACCCGTAGCACGGCTTGAAGCCATACGGATGACACTAGCTTTTGCATGTTTTAAAAATTTTAAACTTTTTCAAATGGATGTGAAAAGTGCATTTTTAAATGGTTTTATTAATGAAGAAGTTTATGTTTCTCAACCTCCCGGTTTTATTGATCATGTTCATCCCGATTTTGTTTTTAAACTTGATAAAGCTTTGTATGGATTGAAACAAGCTCCAAGAGCTTGGTATGAAAGGCTTTCTAGTTTTCTCATTTCAAATAATTTTATTAAAGGCAAAGTAGACACAACTCTCTTTACTAAGCATGTTGAGAATGACATTTAATTGTGCAAATTTATGTTGATGATATAATTTTTGGTTCTACTAATGAGCTTTTATGCAAGGATTTTGAAAAGGTAATGCAACTAGAATTTGAAATGTCTTCCATGGGTGAGCTCAATTTCTTCCTTGGACTCCAAATCAAGCAATTGCAAGACGGAACCTTCATTAACCAAGCCAAGTACGCAAAGGAGCTAGTAAAGAAGTTTGGGCTTGAAGGATCAAAGGCTTGCAACACTCCAATGGCAACTACAACCAAGCTTGATAAGGATGAACAAGGTAAAAATGTTGATATTAAATTATATAGAAGCATGATAGGAAGTCTTTTATATTTGACGGCAAGTAGGCCGGATATCATGTTTAGTGTGTGTCTTTGTGCTAGATTTCAATCGTGTCCTAAAGAGTCTCATCTTATTGCGGTAAAACGCATTATTCGTTATATTAAGGGCACTTTTGAAATGGGTCTTTGGTATCCGAAAACTAGAGATTTTTCAATGACTAGCTATTCGGATGCCGACTATGCGGGTTGTAGAGTAGATAGAAAGAGTACTAGTGGGACATGTCAATTTCTTGGTAATTGTCTTGTTTCATGGTCCTCTAGGAAACAAAATTCCGTAGCTCTCTCAACCGCCGAGGCGGAGTATGTTGCCGCGGGGGCTTGTTGTGCACAAGTCCTTTGGATGAAACATACTCTCCTTGATTTTGATTTGCACTTTGATCATATAAAAATATTTTGTGATAATACTAGTACTATACACATGACCAAAAATGCAAATCAACATAGTAAGACCAAGCACATTGAGATTAGATATCACTTTCTTAGAGATCATTTTGAGAAAGGTGATATAGATATTGATTATGTTTCCACGGATTTACAACTAGCCGATATTTTCACTAAACCTCTTGATTTTGCTAGATTTTCGTTTATTTGTGAAGAACTTAATGTTTGTATTATTGAATAGACATGTTTTTCATAACCCTTTTTGATGTATGACAAAAAGGGGGAGAATAAGTTTACATGGACAAAAATAAGTTCATTTTTGTTTTTATGAATTTTTGTGAATTCTTGTGTTTTAGTTTAATTTAGTTTAAATTGGTATCAAGAGTAATTTTTGTGTTTTATATATTTGTTTTTATTGGTTTCAATAATTGGTGCATTGTTTCAATTATTGGTATTTAGAGCATATTTTTGTGTTTTATGTATAGCATAATTTGAGGGGGAGTTTTCTCCTCCCTATATTTTTGTCAATAGCCTATTTGTTTTGTCATCATCAAAAAGGGGGAGATTGTTGGCCCAAAAGGTTACACTCTCCTATTGTTTTTGGTTTTGATGATGACAAATCAAATATGAGCTATTTGGTACTAATAAGTTTGTGAAGATAAGTTTTAGGTTTGTACCAATTTTGGAGGCCATTGCTTAGCTATTGCAAGAACTTCTAAGTTCCACAAAGCAAGGAAGGCAAATTGCATATCAAGGAAGGATCAAAGAAGAGAAGGCTCTAGCAAGGCATTGGATGGCTCTAAGACTTGAAGATAGCACTAGAAGTCTTCATGTAATTTGTTTTTCAGTTTATAGTATGTTAAAGAATAGTGGATAGGTTTGAAGCTCTATCACACACGTTTTTGCGCACATGCCCATTCCAAAATAATTTCTTATAAATTATACAAAAATATTTTGCATACAAGATTTTGCCTACAGATATATAATTGTGTTTTATACTAATCCCTGTTCAAAAGTATTTTTGATAAAATCAAAATCCTCTTTTAATTCTTTTCAAATTTGGATTTTTGACCTGAGCCGGTCGACCGGGTCGGTCGACCGAGCCTATGATAGTCTGGTCCGGTCGACCGGACCAGTCGACCGAAGTCCTGGCAGAATGCACGTATCAGTGTGCATGTCTGTCGGTCGACCGAGGCGGTCGACCGGATTATTTTTCTTGCTCACAGTTTGTATCAGTCGACCGGGTCGGTCGACCGATATCCTATAACGGTCAAATTTTTTATACTACCGGTCGACCGGCCCGGTCGACCGATCCGACCGTTTGAACAGTAACGGGCAGATTTTTAAGGGCTGTTTATTTTTGTCTTTTATGTTTAAAAATTCGTTTAAAGATTTATTTTGAACCTAACATTACTTTATTAGCCTTAAGTTGATTTTATCTCTTAACCTAGCCCTCTCCTATAAATAGGGGTGTTTAGGGAGAGATTCATTACAACAATTTTGCTAAGAAAATTCAAAAGTTTAAGGCTTTCAAGAGAGACTTGTTCCTTGGTTTTTGTGCTAAATTTCTCACTGATTTTCTGAAGGGTTTTTGCAATTCTCTCTGATTTAATTCTCTTTTTCTTCACTTACAACAAGAGCTTCATTCCTACTCAATATTCTCTAAGGACCTTTGTAAGGGAAGAGATATTTGAAAGAGAGAGTTTGTGGTCTTTTGACTACCAAGGAAATTACTTGTTCTTGAGATTGTAGGAGTTGGGTACTCCATTGTAATTGTTCTTTGTGATAGTGGAAGTAGCTAGAATCCTTCTGGGGAAGGCGGGGAGTAGAGCTGGGTGCTCGAACCTCGATAACATATCCTTGTGTTTGCGATTGGTTTACATTCTTGCAATCTTACTATACTTTGCTTGCTCTTACAATTACTCATCATATTCATTGCCATACTTACTTGCTTGCATTCATCTTGTGATTGTTGTAAGCTTTCAATTTTTAATTTGCCCTTGATTAGCATTGTCACCTATTCACCCCCCCTCTAGGTGACTTTTCACTAGCTTCAAAACTTGACTTCAAATCTTTCGTTGAACCTACACACCGACTAAGATCTTGATCAAGTATCTGAAAGTTAATAAGCATAAGATCATTAGTACTATAACTACATGAGTTAATCATCATCAAAACTAGGGTGATGGACCTTTGGGCAAACAATCTCCCCCTTTTTGATGATGACAAAACTCATAGAGTTATATATGCATGGATTAAAGATAAGCTTCATAGAAGCTCCCCCTTAACTCATGCATAGTAAAAACAATACGGATATTCAATAACGCTTATAAACAAAACAATCATATATGTATAAACAACAAATATCAACCATGCATATATAAACTCTCTAAATTCTTCTCCCCTTTCAACAAAGGGGTGAAGATAAACAAACAATATAAATGTATATGCGATATACATTCATAAAGAGGAGAGACATTAAGTTAGCTCCTCCTACATACATGCATTACATGGAGAAGGGATGATTAAATCCTAAATCACATAAGCATAATATACAATATATAGACGGAGATGTTAAGCTCCCCCTACACACGTGTACCACATAAGGAAGAGAGGTCAAGCTCTATTATATGTGTAATACACTCAACATGAATTTATATATAGAGGAGATGTTAAGCTCCCCTTACATACAGGCAATACATATCAACAAATTTTGAAACCACTTTTAAAATAAATTTTTGAAATTTTTTGAAGTCAACAAAATGAATTATGATACCAATGAAATCAAATAGTAGTTGACAAAAACAATGTTGGTACCACTTGTAGAGAAACAAAAAATTTTTAAGATACAAATGGTAGATTTTGATACCAATTGAAGGTGAAACATGAAGTACATTTTGATACCAAATAAATACCAATTGAAATCAATGCATAAGCTTGTAAAGATACCAATTAACATTTAGGCTAAAATCAAGCTTAGCATAAACATGATTTGCTCTTTAAAATGTATGGACATGTAAAACAAGCACAATCAAAGTCATATATATATATGTGTGTGTGTGTGTGTGTGTGTGTGTGTGTGTGTGTGAAAATATCACCAGAGATTTGAATCATACATATATAGTAAACTAGTATGAGTATACAAAATGAATAGATCATGAAAATTATGTGGATAACTCATAACAATCTACCCTTATCATGCACATAATAAAAAGATATTCAATAAGGTACACAAGGCATGGTCGCCTAACCAACCGCCCTTTAGTTGGTAGGAGTTTTCAAAAATAAGAGTTTCAAAATAATTTAACGTGTTTGAAAGTTCTACCAATTTAAGAATCAAGAAACTAGTTTAAAATAATTTTTAAAAAACTAGTTAAAGATCCTTCAAAATATGAAGCAACATCATATATCCCATGAGTATTGCTAAGTACACAAAAATTGTCACTCAAGATATATAAGGCTCAAAAATATACTCATAAAACAAAGTCATGAGTAAACAAAAATAATGTGAGTGCACAAGAATCATGTGAATAGCATGCTCATGAAATAAATCAATAAGGCTCAAAACAAACATCAAAACTAAATTTTTTTATAAAAATTAAACAAGCATCAAGGTATATGTATGTTTTGTCGAATCTAAAAGTATGCATACATATCCAAAAAAAACGAGTCAAAAATAGAATTTTGCATGAAGGCAAGTGACTCAAGGATATACATGTATATCCATTAGTTTAGACAAAAATAACATATACAAGAAGCTAAATATGTACAGAAATAGGAAAAACAAGTATAAATAAAAGAATCATCAAAACTAGGTTATACATGTACATGTAATGAGTATAAATGAGTAATGAAGAACAAATATATAATAATCAAGTGTAGCTCACTACTTGTACAAGTATAAACACAAGTTTTAAAAACTACATCTAAACAAGTAATCACCACATAAAGTACAAAATAAACATGATCATTAGGCTAAATGCACGTGTTTTAGAACTAGTATATACATAGTAGTTAAACAATAGTGAGAACACAAAATATGAATCCATATGAACATGGGTTTATCTCAAAGACTATTTATGTATATCACATGTCTAATAACATTGCATTTAACATAATGAGTATTAAAACCACAACATGCTAAAAATTATCAATGTAAAAGCATGTAAACTAAAATAGGAGTTAAGAGATAGTTACCAAGCCATATGAACTGTTCTCTAAGTCTTCAAACCAAGGTGGTCCTCCCACCAAACATCCTTGATAGCGATACATTAATTAGGTATGTCCATCTAACTCTATATGCATCCACCATCAAGGCACCAACCCTCTCACATTTTGTGAGAGACAAACATCAAACACAAGTGGTGGGAATTTTGGTACCCATATCTTTTTGGGTTCATTGGGGTTAGAACAATTAGAACCCAAATATTTTTATTATCAAAATTTAAATGATTTATCCTATCAAAATAAAATTTTGTAAGATGGCCTTTGCGACCACAATGTGTACATTTGTATACTCTAGCATACATGTGAGTGGGGTAAGCATGGTGTGTATGTGTATGCCATGGGGTATATGCATGAGTATATGAAATTTATTTCTTGCGTACATGAATTCTAACCTATTATGGTTAAATGCACATTGGCTCAAAGTGGAGCCAAAACAATCAATTTTCTTCTTTACAATACAAATATCATTATTAATTTTAGAAGAAGAGACATGAGCATGAGAATCAACAATATTTTTTTTAGAAATATTTTCTTTTTCTTTTAAAATAATTTTCTTTTTCAAAGAGTTATTATCTTCCAAAACAATCACTTTTTCTTTTTCCACCAAAATAATTTTATTTTTCAATGAATTTTTCCTTCACAAATGTTATTAATTTTGAAGACAAGAAAATATTCTCCTTTTTCAAAAATTCATTTTCTTTTAAAACACATTCAAATTTATTTTTAAAAGAATCATTTTCTTTTAAGAAAGAAGTGTTTTCCTTCTTCAACTTATCATTTTCAATTTTTAATAAATCACATTTTTCAAGAAGTTTTTGACAAAAAGATGCAAGCTCATCATAAGGCATGTCAATATCTTCTTCTAGCTCGGATTCAGAATTTACCTCAAGAGGGTCATCCCCTTAGACCATGTAGCACATGTTAGAAGTATCACTTCCATCATCCGAGTCACTCCCTATATAGTATTGCTTTTGTTCACCAAGGGAGACTAGTGTGTTCCATACTACAAAAGTCGAATCAAAGTTAGAAATCCTAGATAAATATTTATCATTTAGGGTTGACTTTAAAGCAAGGATGGCTTTTGTGTTAGCCTCAAGATGTTTGCCATTAATAAAATATGAATCCTTAATAGTGGCAAAATAGACATGAATTATTAAGGCCTTAAGATACATAGACATCTTAACTTTTCAATTTTGAAAGTGAAGATTGTCAAACATGGGAGGTGTCATGAAGTCCATGAGTGTGTGTAGAAATATTGTGATTAGTTAAAAATAGGATCTTTAACTCATGGTTGTTAAAACTAAATCAAGAGCACCAAGCTCTGATACCAACTGTAGGTCACCTAGAAGGGGTGAATAGGTGACAAGCTAATCAAATGCAAAACTAATGCAGAATTAAAACTAATTGTGCAAACTAAAATTATTATACAAACACACAAAGTGTAACCAAAGAGTGTAGCCGAATTCTCAGTGAAGGGCTCTGAACTATCTCCTCAAGATTTCTCTAGATTAAAAGTTGAGGTGCCACTATGGCTTGAAATACACCTAGAGGGGGGGTGAATAGGTGCACTAGGTAATCTAATACAAACTAATGTGGAATTAAAATTAATTATGCAAATAAAAACTATTAAGCTAACACACAAAGTATAACACAAGAGTGTAGCCGAATTCCCGGTGAAGGGCTCTGGACTATCTCCTCAAGATTTCTCGAGATTAAGAGTTGAGGTGTCACTATGGCTCTCTTGGTTGAATACAAGAGTGAGAAAAAAATCCCAAGCATATATCAATTGAGCACAAGATATATCAAGCACATAAAGAGATAAATAAAATAAGCATGCAAGATATATAAATACAAGTGAGAGAGAGAGAGATAAGCAATCACAAACACGGAAGAATTATTTTGAGGTTCGAGCACCCTTGCTCGTCCCCGCCTTCAACACTATGAAAGATTTTCACTATAACGATCCCGCAAGATCACTCGGTGCTGCAACACCTACAACGAGTTCACACTAGAACTCTTGGATCCGCAAGTCCCTTATTTTTCCCACAAGAACAACACACGCAAGTACACTAGCTTGTCAAGACCGCACCTCTTACAACTCTTCCAACCACAAGTTGGAACACTTGGTGATCACTTCACCTGATCACCACAAAACTCTCTTCACCGAGACCACAACCTCTACAACTCCTCACAATACAAGAATGAAATCTTGTGATCACTTCTCTTGATCACAAAAATAACTCTCACAACAAAGATCCCTAGAGGATTGATATAGCAATGGAAAGCTCAAGTTTGTGTGAGAAAAATAAGATAGAGTTGTGGTGAAAAACTCAAGAAATCTCTTTTCAAAACACTCTTAAAAACTCTCCTTTTGATATGAAAGTTTTAGCCCAAAAATAAGTGGAGGAAACCCCTAAGAGAGATAAGAAAAACTGGCTCTAAAACTTCTCCAAAATCTTGTCTCAAACTATCCAAAACTGCCCCCTTTTATAGAGTTCAGAAATATTGCCATTTGGGTTAAAAGTACAGGCCAGATGACCTGTTGATTGACCGACCGGTCGACTGCACCCAAGTCTTGACCTGTCGGTCGACCGAGGCAAGATCCAGAGAGCAAAGCTCTCTGGTTGGTCGACCGCCCGGTCGATCGGGCCAGATTCAGAGAGTGAACTCTCTGGATCGGTCGACACTCGATTGACCGGCCCACAAGCGAAGGCCTATGCATATTTCTGTGCACATCGGTTTACCGCCCGGTCGACCGCCAGAAGGCCAGGTCAGGTATAAAGGGGATTCAAACTTGATCTTATAAACTCTTATAAATTCTGATAAAATCACATAAAATCTACAAAAATAAGTTCGTTGAAATACTTTGAAGTACAAATATGTGTGATCAAAAATCAACACATATTACAAACTTTTTGAACCATTTTTGTGATATAGAACGCCTTAAACAAAAACACGTATTTTTCAAAATCAATCTTCAATTTGAAAAATGATTTTTTCAAAACTTTTTCAAATACAAAAACAAGATATTTTAAACACTTTTGAAGCTTAGTGTATATGGATATGATCTAATACACAATAAGATGAAATATTTATATTTTTGACAATAAGCTCTAAAATAAGTTTTGATAAATACAAAACTAAAACACATGATATAGGAACATCAAATAATTTTTTCTAAACATTTGAACCAACATGTGTGTTGATGAAATTCAAGACACATATAAACCATATAAACTTGTTTTGATGAAATTTAATCATGAAACATAAGGATGTATAATTTGAAGCTTATAAACAAAAACAGTATTTTCTAAAACTAAAACTATTTTATGAAAACACATATAAATTTTGTGTGTGTGTGTATAAGCTTGAGCAATTCACAACTAATCTATCCTTTACATCTTGACTAAAATAAAAATCTTAACACTTACAAATAAGACCCAAGTCCTCTCGAAAATCTTCTTTTGAAAAATATTCTTCTACTTCTTGACTTGGTCCAAACCTTGATCCAATGAGCTAGACTCCTCTTGAGTACTTCATTGATCTTTGAAGTGCGACCTCTTAAATCAACACGTTCTAGTTTCAAAACTTGACTTTGAATCTTTTGTTGAAGCTAAACACCGACTAAGATCTTGATCAAATATATGAAACTTATTAAACACAAGATCATTAGAACAATAACTACATGAGTTAATCATCATCAAAACTAGAGTGATGGGCTTTGGGCCAACTTCCTCTTTTTGATGATGACAAAAACTCATGGAGTTATATATGCATGGATTAAAGATAAGCTTTGTAGAAGCTCCCCCTTAACTCATGTATAGCAAAAACAATAAGGATATTCAATAAAAGCTCATAAATAAAATAAATATATATGCATAAATAACAAATATTTAACATGCATATAAACTCTAAATTCTTCTCCCCCTTTTTATCAATTCATCAATAAAGAGGTGAAGATAAACAAACAATAAAGATGTATATATGATATACATTCATGAAGAGGAGAGACATTAAGTTAGCTCCCCCTGCATGCATGTATTACATGGAGAAGGGATGATTAGACCCTAACCCACATAAAGCATAATAAACAATATATAAATGAAGATGTTAAGCTCCCCTTGCGTATAGGCAATATATATCAACAAATTTTGAAACCACTTTTAAAACAAATTTTTGAAATTTTTTGAAGTCAACAAAATGAATTATGATACCAATGAAATCAAATAGTAGTTGAAAAAACCAATGTTGGTACCACTTGTAAAAAAAAAAAAATTTTAAGATACGAATAGTATATTTTGATACTAATTGAAGGTGAAACATGAAGGTATTTTGATACCAAATAAATACCAATTGAAATTAATGTATAAGCTTGTAAAGACACCAATTAACATTTAGAATAAAATTAAGCTTAACATAAACATAATTTGTGTTTTAAGAATGTAAATATATTATAAAACAAGCACAACCAAATCATATATATGTATGTATGAAAATAAAAATACCAATTGAAATTTGAAGCATACATATATAAGAAACACATATGAGTATACAAAAATAAAATTTCATGAAGATCATGTGTATAACTCATACCTGTCACCTTATTCATGCACAAGTTTAAAAGATATTCAATAAGAGTATACAAGGCATGATCGCCCATCCAACCGCCCTTATATGGTAGGAGTTTTCAAAAATCATGATTTGAAAATATTTTAGCATAGTTTGAAAACTCTACCAATTGAAAAATAAAGATTAGTTTTAAAGTAATTTTTGAAAAATTAGTTAAAAATCTTTCAAACATGAAAACAAATCATATATCCAATGAAGCATGCTAAATACACAAGAGTTGATACTCGAAATCTATAAAGCTCATAAATGCTTATGAAAATAAAGTCATGAGTAAACAAAAGAAATGTGAGTGCACAAGAATCATGTTAATAGCATATTCATGAAAATATCCAGTAAGGTTCAAAATAAACATGAAATTCTTTTATCAAAAATATGAAAATCATCAAAACTAAAATTTTCATTAAAACTAAACAAGCATCAAGGTATATTTATGTTTTGTTGAAATTAAAGGTATACATACATATCCAAACATAGACTATTCCACAAAAGTATATTATATGAAGGTAAGTGGCTCTAGGATATACATATATATCTATTAGTTTTAGACAAAAATAACATATACATGAAGCTAAACATATACAAAAATAGAAAAAATAAGTATAAATGAAAGAATCATAAAAACTAAGTTATATATGTACATGTAATGAGTACAAATGAGCAATGAAGAACAAAAATATAATAATCAAGTGTAGCTTATTACTTGTACAAATATAAACATAAGTTTTAACGAAAACTACATCTAAACAAGTGAGCTCCACATGAAGTACCAAACACACATGATCATTAGGGTAAATATATGTGCTTTAGAGGTAGGATATACACAATAGCTAAACTACAATAAGACTATAAAAATAATAGTCCATATAAACATGGGTGTATCTCAAATACTATTTATGTATATCTCAAGTCTAATTAACATTACATTTAACATAATAGACATGGAAAAACATGAGAACCAATACATGCTAAAAATATTCATGTAAAAGCATGTAAACAAAATGAGGTGTTAGAGATAGTTATCAAAACCAATAGGGCTAATCTCTAGGTCTCCAAACCATGGTGGTCCTCCCACCAAACATCCTTGAAGGTGATGCATCCAATGTTGTGTTCATCAAGCTCAAACGCATCCACCATCAAGGCATCAAAACTCTCACGTCAAGTGAGAGCCCACACCTACATCAAATAGAATATGGGTGAATTTTGATACCAACACTTTCTTGGGTCCATGGGGGTTAGCACCTTTTCTAACTCAAACAAACTTGTTTACAAAATTTGAATTATGTATTCTATCATAACATAACTTTACAAGGTGGCCCTTACATCCACAATGTGTATAAGTGTACACACTAACATACAAGGTGTCATGTGTGTGAACGTGAGAAGCGTGTGTATGCCGTGATTGGTGTGCATGAATATGTGAAACTCGTTTCTTTTGAAACATGAATTCCAATTTCTTGTGATCCATAGCACATTGGCTCAAAGTGGGGCCCAAATAATCTACATTATTTTTCAACATGTAAATATCATTTTCAATTGTTGAAGAAGAAGTGGAGCATGTATTCTTATCAATAGAGGGTATAACAATGGAATCATGACAAGAATGAGAAGCCAAATTATTATTCAAAGAAATATTTTCATTTGAAATAAATTCCAATTCTTTTGAAATTAAAGCAATTTTATTTTTCAAAGATTTATTCTCCTTTAAAACATAATCGACTTTTGAAGACAAAACCTCATTATTCTTCAAAACATCATCACAATCATTTTTATTCTTTAAAATTTTGTTCTCTTTTAAAACAAGGTCAAGTTGAGTTTTCAAGGAGTCTCTTCATTTGAAGACTCAACCCTCTCTTGCAAAACCATGTTTAGTTTAGAAAACAAATTTTTATTTCTTCTTTTAACTCAAAATTTTTCTTTTTCAAAAGTTTATATTTATTTAACAAGTTTTCACAAAATAAGGAAAGCTCTTCATTTAAGGCATGGACGTCCATACTATCATGATCACCATTAGAAGAGCTAACACTATCATCTAAATGAGTATCCGAATGTACCTCAAGGGACTCATTCCCTTGGACCATATAGCAAGCTTTGTCGGACTCATCCACCATGGGTTCCTTCTCCACATAGTTTGTCGTTTGTAACTCGGAAGAGGTCAATGTATACTACACTGCAAAAGCGGTATCACAATAAGAAATCATAGAAAATTAATCTTTGCTAAGTGTGTGCCTAAGTTCCAGTAAGGCTTGTGCATTGAACATTATATGCTTGTCATTACTAAGATAAGATTTCTTGGTAGTGGCAAGGTAAGCATGCAATCTTAAGGATTTAAAGTATGCACTCATCTTAAACTTTCACATATCGATGTTGGTAACATCATACATGGGAGGGGTAAGCAAATTCATGAGTGTGTGCAAACAAATATTGTGATTAGCTAAAATAGGATCTTTAACTCAAGATTGTTAGACCCAAATCAAGAGCACCAAGCTCTGATACCAATTAAAATACACCTAGAGGGGGGTGAATAGATGTACTAGCTTATCTAATGCAAACTAGTACGGAATTAAAACTAATTATGCAAATAAAAACTATTAAGCTAACACACAAAGTATAACACAAGAGTGTAGCCGAATTTCTGGTGAAGGGTTCTGGACAATCTCCTCAAAATTCCTCTAGATTAAGAGTTGAGGTGCCACTATGACTCTCTTGATTGAATACAAGTGTGAGCAAACAATTCCAAGCATATATCAATTGAGCACAAGATATATCAAGCATATAAAGAGATAAACAAAATAAGCATGCAAGATATATAAACACAAGTGAGAGAAAGATGAGCGATCGCAAACACGGGAGAATTATTTCGAGATTCGAGCACCCTTGCTCTACGTCCCCGCCTTCAACACTATGAAGGATTTTCACTATAACGATCCCGCAAGATCACTCGGTGGCGCAACACCTACAACGAGTTCACATTAGAACTCTTGGAGCCGCAAGTCTCTTACTTTTTCCCGCAAGAATAACACACGCAAGCACACTAGCTTGTGGAGACCGCACCTCTTACAACTTTTCCGACCATAAGTAGGAACACTTGGTGATCACTTCACGTGATCACCACAAAACTCTCTTCACAGAGGCCACAACCTCTACAACTTCTCACAATACAAGAATAAAATCTTGTAATCATATATCTTGATCACAAAAATAACTCTCACAATAAAAATCCCTAGAGGATTGATATAACAATGGAAAGCTTAAGTTTGTGTGAGAAAAATAAGATAGAGTTGTGGTGAAAAACTCAAGAAATCTCCTTTGAAGACACTCTTAAAAACTCTCCTTTTGATATGAAAATTTTAGCCCAAAAACAAGTGGAGAAAACCCCTAAGAGAGATAGGAAAAACTGGCTCTGAAACTTCTCCAAAATCTTGTCTCAAACTAGCCAAAACAACCCTCTTTTATAGAGTTCAGAAATATAGCTGTTTAGGCTCAAAGTACAGGCCAGATGACCTGTCGGTCGATCGGCCAACGGTCATGTTGATGACCGTTGGGGTTGCCGGTCGACCGCACGGTCAACTGAGGCAAGATCCAGAGAGCAAAGCGCTCTGGCTAGTCGACCGCCCGGTCGACTGGGGCCAGATGCAGAGAGTGAAGCTCTGGATCGGTCAACCGCCTGGTCGACCGGCCCTCAAGCCAAGGCCTGTACATGTTTCTGTGCACATCGGTCCACCGGTCGGTCAACCGACTTCTGGCTCGGTCGACCGGTCGGTCAGCCGCCAGAAGGCCAGGTCAAGTATAAAAAGGATTCAAACTTGGTCTTATAAACCCTATAAAATCACATAAAATATACAAAAATAAGTTCATTGAAATACTTTGAAGTTTAAATATGTGTGATTAAAAATCAACACATATTACAAACTTTTTGAACAATTTTTGTGATATAGAAATTTAGCCTTAAACAAAAACCCGTATTTTTCAAAAACAATCTTCAATTTGAAAAATGATTTTTTCCAAAACTACTTCAAATACAAAAATAAGATATTTTAAACACTTTTGAAGCTTAGTGTGCATGGATATGATCCAATATACATATAAGATGACATATCTATGTTTTTCACAATAAGCACTAAAATAAGTTTTGATAAATACAAAACTCAAACACATGATATAGAAACATCAAATAAGTTTTCTAAACATTTGAACCAACAATGTGTGTGGATGTAATCCAAAACACATATCAACCATATAAACTTGTTTTGATGAAATCTAATCATGAAACATAAGGATGTATAATTTGAAGCTTAAAAACAAAAACAGTATTTTTAAAAACTAAAACTATTTTATGAAAACACATATAAATTTTGTGTTTGTATGAGCTTAAGCAATTCACAACTAATCTATCCTTTACATGTTGGATAAATAAAAATCTTAACACTTACAAATAAGACATAAGTCCACACGAAAATTTTCGTTTGAAAATCTTCTTCTCCTTCTTGACTTGGTCCAAATCTTGATCCAATGAGCTAGACTCCTCTTGAGTACTTGATGTGATCTTTAAAGTGTGAGCTCTTGAATCAACATGTGCTACCTTCAAAACTTGACTTTGAATCTTTTGTTGAAGATAAACATCGTCTAAGATCTTGATCAAATATCTGAAACTTGTTACGTACAAGATCATTAGAACAATAACTACATGAGTTAATCATCATCAAAACTAGAGTAATAGGCTTGGGCCAACATGGCTCTCTTGGTTGAATACAAGTGTGAGCAAACAATCCCAGGCATATATCAATTAAGCACAAGGAAATATCAAGTATGTAATAGATAAGAACAATAAGAGCATGCAAGATATAAAACACAAGTGAGAGAGAGATGAGCAATCGCAAACACGGGAGAATTGTTTCAAGGTTCGAGCACACTTTCTCTACATCCTTGCCTTCACCGCTATGAAGGATTTCCATATAATCGATCCCTCAAGATCACTAGGTGCCGCAACACCTACAACGAGCTCCCTCAAGAACTCTTGGACCCGCATGTCCCTCAATTGTTCCCGCAAGAACAATACACGCAAGCACACTAGCTTGCCGAGGCTAGACCTCTACGCCGAGCTCCCACAAGAACTCATCACAACACGAGCCCACAAGTTCGCCTCCTCAAACACAAAGATGAACTCTTGGTGATCTCTACACTTTGATCACCAAAAAATAACTCTCACAACAAGTATCCTATAGGATGAATATAGCAATGGAAAGCTCAAGTTTGTGTGAGAAAAATAAGATAGAGTTCTGGTGGAAAACTCAAGAAATATCTTTTGAAAAACACACTTAAAAACTCTCTATTTGATATGGAATTTTTATCCCAGAAACATTAGGAGAAAAACCCTAAGAGAGACGGGAAAAACTGGCTCTAAAAGTTCTCCAAAATCTTTCATAAAATAGGTCAAAAGATCCCTTATTTATAGAGGATCACAAACTAGCCTTTATGACTTAAAATCAAGCCATAATGGCCTGTCGGTCGACTGCCCGGTCGACTGACCAACGGTCAAATTTCTGACCGTTGGAGTCTGGAGGTCGACCAGGCGGTCGACCGACCTCAGACCCAGACTGTGCAATAGGTCAACATTGAGCACAGTTTTGAGGTCTAAAACTTTAGAATTTAGAAATTCAAATATATGATGCATTTGTTGACCTTGAAGTCATCTTTCTAATGCAACTTAAATCAAATTAGAAAGGTATCAATAAAATACTATTAGGTGTCAAACCAGAAATTGTTAACTATTTTCAGAACAAGAATAGAATTCAACCTAATATTTGACATCTTTAACATTTGAATCGAAAAATGATTATTAAAAAAGAAATGTAGTCCTGAAAGTTATCTTTGAAATGCATATTAAATCATGTTGATTGAATATAAAAATAAAAAGTTATGATGCAAAATCTACAAGGGTGTCGAGCAGATCAGCAGAATGGTCGGCCGCCCGGTCGACCGAGAAAATCCGAGAGCTCTGCAAACTCAGTCGGTCGACCGATCTCTATTGCGGTCGACCGGTCAGTCGACCGAGCTCAAGTCACATGGGCTTGTGCACGTCTTGTGCGCGTCAGTAGACCGGTCGGTCGACCGCAAGCAGCCTAAAAACAGTTTTATCAACTTTTTAAAATACATCTTAAATTCCATAAAATCTCCATAAAATCCACAAAATGAGTTCATTAAAATACTTTGAAGTACAAATATGTGTGATCAAAAATCTACACATATTACAAGCATATGAACTATTTTTTAGGCATAGAATTTAAATCTTAAAACAAAAACTGTATTTTTCGAAAACCAAATTTTTTTGTGTGTGTATAAGCTTGAGCACTCCACAACTAATGTATCATTTACATTTTATCTAAAAATAAAATCTAAGCACTTACAAATATGAAACAAGTCTTAAAAATCTTCTCTTGAAAACTTCTCTATCTTGACTTGATCCATGAGCTAGACTCCTCTTTGAGTACTTGATGCAATCTTAAAGCGCGAGCTCTTGAATCAACACGTTCTAACTTCAAAACTTGACTTCAAATTTTTCGTTGAAGCTGAACACCGACTAAGATCTTGATCAAATATCTGAAATGAAATAAGCACAAGATCATTAGTACTATAACTATATGAGTTAATCATCATCAAAGCTAGGGTGATGGACCTTTGGGACAACATAATTTACATGCATCGGGCAAGTCATATTATTTATACAATAATAACAATCAATATCGCCTGGTTTTTTAGTCAATCTCTTCCAGTGTTCCATTCCACTGGTAGTTCATACCATAGCCCACACTCCGGCCGAACCATCCGAACATGGCATACAGATACCATGATCCGAACGAGAGAGTGACCAAATAACAAACGTTCTTAACATTACTATTATTTATATCATTTTATTGTATTAATTGAAAATCCATTGGTTAAGGAGCTCTATTCAGGTGGGTGTATCCCGTGCATACCCAGGATCACGGCCTTAAACAATCCCCTGGCTACTGAGACCAAGGCCGGGCCGCTAAGGCAAAACAAGTAACGAAAAAAATATCAATCGATAGCCAGCACTGCCACGTCCTTTGCAATGGGACTAATAATGAATCTAGACATCCACCCTGACAAGATCTAGTCAACCGTCAAGTCTCCCCCATCCCTATATTATATTTATTATATTTAATCTACACAGTGTATCAGGAATAAAAATAGTGCATAATACATGCAACAAGGTAACTAGACATGAGCTATGTTGATATCATTAAACAAGATAACGTGAAATGGGAAACAAGAGATATGGGACTCTAGAGGTGCCCCCTATCACACATCTGATATCATAAGCTAACATGTCCAGTAACAATATATGTCAATATCAGTAACGGGAGACAATCCTGTAACGGGAATACGGGAATCTTAATGTAGCAATAATCCAAGTAACATGAAGCAACAGAAATACAAGAAAATCATCGCATGCATACATGTGAGTCTGTGTAACCATGAGATATGATTAAAATAATAATATTGGTGCAATACAGGATCTGTGTAATATGTTTACAAGTACATGCAATAACAGTGTTCAGTAAAACAGGTATCCATGTGCGTTAATAGTGTCCTATGTCCCGTGTCCTAGAGTATCCGTATAATGTTGGTACTAATATGTGTCAGATTAGTGACAATGTAACAGTGATAGAGCTCATGAAATGATAGTGTCCAGAGTACAAGAGTGTTCGTGTAATGATGATACTAGCACATGATATAACGTGTCAAGTACCCATGTATCAGTGGTTCATGAACATGAAATAATAGTGTCATGGGTATCAGTATCTGTATAACAGTGATACATGTACATGAAACAATAGTATCTAGTGTAAAGATATTTACATAAAATGCAATGTCCTGTGTATCGGTGGATCGGTAATAGTGACAGTGTCTAGATGATATGTAACGTGAACATGTATCCAAATATTTAGATATCGGTAGTTGTTCATTAGTATTAATCTTATCCATAAAGAAATTATCTACAACTCTATGTTTTCAAACTCTTCACAACTTTTTTAATAATTATGAAAGTATTTTCTCTAATGCACCATTTCATATCTACTCGGTATTAAAATAGTTCATTTATATTTTATATTAATTCAGGAAACACCAAAATAAAGTATTATTTTAACGATTATGGTTTAATAACAATCATGCAGATTATAATTGTAGTGATTTTCTGTTAATTATAATTTATTAAATAATCTTTACATTATTTTACCAATAATCATGATTTACCAAGTAAAGCAACCAAGTCATTTCAGTAAATGAGATAAAATATAATTTTTTAGAAGAAAAACACTCATTTTGATATTACAGGGAGGTAGCTCATCCTCTCACGATTGTAACGGATCAAGAATCATCCAGATCAGGCACGGGATGCTCAAGATATCGCCCACACGCTTTATAATGAATCAGGTTTGGGTTGTTAACTGGTCGGGTTCAGATCCATAACCCAAACCCAATTGCCTTTAGTGATTTGGGTAATTGGGTTATAGGCTAAATAGTTTAACGGGTTTATTGGGTAGAGTTATTAGATTTGGATCCAAATAGGGAGAAAGGGAGAGAGATTGAGAGAGGGGAGAGAGAGCAGGGAAGGGGATGGCGGCCAGTGGGCCTGGCCGCCCGCCAGAGGCGGCTCTGCCATGCCGGAGGCGGCGGCCACCGTGGTGGTGAGAGGAGAGAGAAAAGGGGGAAAGAGAAAGAAGTGGAGAGAGAGAAGAAGAAGAAGAAGAAGAACAGTAAAAGAAGAAGAAGAAAAGGGAGAGGAGGGAAACTGGGGAGAGGGGTGGCGCGCGGTAGCGGTGCGACGGCTGGCGGAGTAAGGCTGGGAGATGCACATGTTAGGGAGGAGTAAAAGTTAAAAGGGAAATAAGAGATTGAGGGTTGATATAGAGAGTTAGGTTGAAGAAAAAGAGGAGAGAGAGTATAGAAGAAGGGGGAGAGAGAGTGAGAGGTTGATTAAGAGAGAGGGAAAGTGGAGAAAGAATTTTAAAGAGAGGGGGAAGAGTTGATTAATAAAGCGGTGAAAGAAAAGAGGCTTGCAAGGGAGGAAAGAAATGAATTGGGAAGAAGAAAGAATAAAAATGATTGTATAGTATTATTTAAGTAATATTTTCTTTGGGTCAAAATTTAACTGGTTCAGAACGGTTCCTAAAAATTGTATAAAATAGAGAATATTAGTCTAAAGAACAATGTGAAATCAGATTTATGAAATACTATCTGGTTTGCAAATTAAAAATCTTGAAATTTATCGCTAGTACTGGGCGACACCGGTTTGGCCGGATTTTGGACTAATTCAGAAAAAATTTCAAAAATGCCTAAAAAGAGAAAATATGATTTTAAAAAATAATTTGGAAGCAGATTCTCAAAATTCAACTCCGATTGTAAATTAAAAATCCTAGAGCCGTTTGTCGGTATTGGTCGACGCTGAATTTGGGAATCTTTCAAAATAATGCAGAAAAATTTCAGAAATTTTTCTGAAATCTAAAATATTGGAATATAATATCAAAAATCAAAACTGGCTCAAACTGACAACCAGAAAGGTCAAATCAACTTTGTATGTTGTATCGAGCACTAATATTGTGATGCGTCATTAAGGATCAAAGGGTTACACTTCTTCCCACCTTACAAAAATATTTTGTCCTCAAACTTTCAGCTCAGGTGGGAGAATAATATTTACAGTCCTGGAGCTTGAATGTTATGGGCCTACGATGCTTCCGCTGCGTCACTCTGATATCTATAACGAACTCCGGACTGGGGACTAGTATCAGATATCAAAATAATAAGAAAGGAATCAAGATTATGAAGGAGAAGTAATTAGAAATCAGTATGTTTAGAACGATAAATGAAATTAGGGAATACTAGGAGACACGAAATAGATTGTCAACAGAATGAGGTACTCTAGTACCCATAGCTGGAATCTCCAAATCCAGATACAGATGAGTTCTAATCTGAATCTGGTTGTATTGTTGGTAAGAGCCCGACTATGATACAGGAGGTTACCCACATCAGGTGTGAACCTAGGCTCTGATACCAAACTGTAACGCCCCGATCCCGCAGGTATGAGGACGCTACGGTGACATACATACGCCGGGCAAAAATACCCTCATGTACGTACACTAAGCCTCAGTATAGAAATAAACTCAATATTACACAATAATTCCAACATTAATTAGCACAAGAATACATGCAAAAAGGGTCAGTGATCATAACAGATTTAGGAACAGGGATAAATACAAAAATAGACACAAATAATAAAGATACCTATAAATCGTCTAGGTGATGAGTCTCCTATACGTATCCCATGACATGTCTGATACTAGATATCTTAGATCTCCAACCTGGGCACGCAAACCCAAGGTCGTCAGAAAGCGACCTAGTGAGTGGTGAAATAAAGATAATAGTAATATACATCACGACAACAATATAATACATTATCATAATAATAACAATTAAGAGAAATATTCAAGTGTCATATTATAACATCATAAATACATAGCATGTTATAATCGGGCCATTATCACAATAGTATCCAGTATGATATAATTACTATCAGCTTATATGTCCGGGCTGTGCTGCTACAAATAATAGGTAAGTCACTTTGGGAAATTATAATACTACAGTCAATAGAGTTATACCATTTATACATTATTCTCAATATACGTGATATGATACAGTATTAAGTGTTTCTAATTACATTAGTGTGCTTAAGTAATCATGTAGCAAGTTTAATTACTTTATATTTCTGGTTTAATCTAATAATAACAGTAGCATAATGGTGACATGATGAATATGAACATGTAGATATGAAGTATGCAAAATAACCATACTACAATGTTATGTTTCTACAGTGACAGTGTCCATAGGGTACACATGAATAGAATACATGCAATGCGGAGTATACATGTACATGAATAGTGTATCACCTCATGAAGTGCAAAAGTATCTAGTAGTGCAACAAGGTATACAAATAACATGATAGTGGATAAAATGTCAGTAATAACAACAAGTATAACTGAACGGTAATTTACACGCCTCAGGCAAGTCATGTTATTTATACAATAATAACAATCAGTATCGCCTAGTATTTTAATCAATCTCTTCCTGTGTCCCATACCACTGGCAGTTCATACCAGAGGCCGCACTCCGGTCGAACCTATCCGAACATGGCATATGGGTACCATGATCCGAACGAGAGAGTGACCAAATAACAAGTGTTTGCCGACGTCACTATTGTTTATACCAATTTAGTGTGTTAATTGTAAACCCAATGGTTAAGGAGTTCTAGTCATGTAAGTGTATCACGTGCATACCCGGGATCACGGCCTAAACAATCTCCTGGCTGCTGAGACCAGGGCCGGGCTGCTAAGGCAAAACAAGTAACGAGAAAAAATATCAATCGGTAGCCAGCACTACCATGTCCCCTGTAGTGGGACTAACAATGGACTCAGACATCCACCAGACAAGATCTAGTCAACTGTCAAGTCTCCCCATTCTCATGTTATATTTATTATATTTAATCTACACAGTGTATCAGGATTAAAAACAGTGCATGATACATGTAACAAGATAACTGGACATGAGCTATATTGATATCCTTGAACAAGATAACGTGAAACGGGAAACAAAAGATGTGGAACTCTAGAGGTGGCCCCTATCACACATCTTATATCAAAAGCTAACATGTCCAGTAACAATATATGTCAATATTAGTAACGGGAGACAAACATGTAATGGGAATACGAGAATCTTCATGTGAAGCAATAGAATTGCAAAGACAATCATCGCATGCATACATGTGAGTCTGTGTAACCGTGAGACATGATTAAAATAATACTATCACTGCAACACAGGATCCGTGTAACATATCTACAAGTATATACAATAACAGTGTTCAGTAAAACAGGTATCCATGTGCGTTAACAGTGTCCTGTGTGCCGTGTCCTAGAGTATTCGTGTAATGTTGGTACTAATGTGTGTCAGAACAGTGACAATGTAACAGTGATACAGTTCATGAAATGATATTGTCCAGAGTACAAGAGTGTTCGTGTAACGATACTAGCACGTGAAATAACCATGTATCAGTGGTTCATGAACATGTAATAATAGTGTCAAGTGTATCAGTATCTGTATAACGGTGATACATGTACATGAAATAATAGTATCTAGTCTAACAGATATTTACATGAAATTCAGTGACCTGTGTATCGGTGGGTTAGTAATAGTGATAGTATCTAGATGATATATGTAACATGAACAGGTATCTAAATATTAGATATTGGTAGTTGTTCATTAGTATTAATCTTATCCATAAAGAAATTATCTACAAGTCTATATTTTCAAACTCTTCACAATCTTTTTAATAATTATGAAAGTATTTATTAATCTGGAATTCCTCTAATCCACCGTTTCATATCTGCTCGGTATTTAAATAGTTCATTTATATTTTATATTAATTCAGGAAACACCAAAATAAAGTATTATTTTAACGATTATGGTTTAAGAACAATTATGCAGATTATAATTGTAGTGATTTTTATTAATTATAATTTATTAAATAATCTTTACAGTATTTTACCAATAATCATGATTTACCAAGTAAAGCAACCAAGTCATTTCAGTAAATGAGATAAAATATAATTTCTTTAGAAGAAAAACACTCACGCTGATATTACAGGGAGATAGCTCATCCTCTCATGATTGTAACGGATCAAGAATCATCCAGATCAGGCACGAGATGCTCAAGATATCGCCCGCACGCTTTATAATGAATCAGGTTTGGGTTGTTAACTGGTCGGGTCCAGATCCATAACCCAACCCAATTGCCTTAAGTGCTTTGGGCAATTGCGTTATAGGGTAAATGGATTAACAGGTTTATTGGGCAAAGTTATTGGATTTGTATCCAAATAGGGAGAAAGGGAGAGAGATTGAGGGAGGGGAGAGAGATTGAGGGAGGGCAGGGGATGGATTAATAGGTTTAATGGGGCCGCCCGCCGCGGCAATAGGACCACCCGTCGGCGGCGGCTCTTCCAAGCTGGAGGCGTGGCATAGGCTATGGCGGTGGCGAGGAGAGGGGGAAAAGGGTGAGAGAGAAAGAAGTCGAGAGAGAGAGAGAGAAGAATAAGAAGAAGAAGAAAAAGGAGAGGAGGGAAAAGGGGGGAGAGGGTGGCGCACGGTGGTGGCGCGACGGCCGGTGGAGTAAGGCTGAGCGGCGAACATGTTAGGGAGGAGGAGGAGTAAACGTAAAGAGGGAAATAAGAGATTGAGGGGTTGATAGAGAGAGATAGGTTGAAGAAAGAGAGGGAGAGAAAGAGAGTAGAGATGGAGGGGGGAAAGAGAGTGAGAGGCTGATTAAGAGAGAGGGAAAGTGGGGGAGAGATTTTTAAAGAGAGCGTGAAGAGTCGGTGGAAGAAAATAGGCTTGCATGGAAGGAAAGAAATGAATTTCAGGAGAAGAAAGAATAAATTTGTTCATTTAGTATTATTTAAGTAATATTTTATTTGGGTCAAATTTGACTGGCTTAGAACGGTTCCTAAAAATTGTGTAACATAGAGAATATTATCCTAAAAAATAATGTGAAATTAGATTTATGAATTACTATCTGGTTTCCACATTAAAAAACTTGAATTATATCGCCGATACTGGGCGACATCGGTTTGGCCAGATTTTGGACTAATTCAGAAAAATCCCAAAAATCCCTGAAAAGAGAAAATATGATTTTAAAAAATAATTTGAAAGCAGATTCTCAAAATTCAACTCCTATTGTAAATTAAAAATCCTAGAGCCGATTGTCAGTATCGGTCGACGCCGAATTCGGGGATTTTCCAAAGTAATTCAGAAAAATTTCAGAAAATTCTAATAAATCTAAAATATTAAAAAATAATATCAAAAACTAAAATTGGCTCAATCTGAATACCTGAAAGGTCAAATCAACTTTATACTCTATATCGAGCACTATTACTATGATACATACATCAAGGATCAGGGGGTTACAGTTAAGGCACCGAGTGAGAAAACACTCCAAGGACTTAAGGCTCGAGCAAATAAGGTCACAAAACTAAAGATTTTATTATATGGATCACTTTTAGGCGTGAATACTTATGCTTTATGAGGCACAAAATACCCAGCTTAATCAGAGGACTTTTGATATATATATATATATATATATATATATATATATATATATATATATATATATATATATATATTCTTTTTCTTTTTTTCTTTTTTTAATAAGGCATAAGAATCTTTGTTTTTGAACCCCAAGTGTGTAAGTGTATAAAGCATGCATATTTCATCAAGGTAAAAATCAAGGTAAAATTACTTTTTCAAATTTTATTTCTAACCTTAGAAATCAAACAAATAATCTTATTTTGACCAAGTATAAAAAATCATAATTATGATTTCCTATTCCTCAAATTAACTTAATTTCTTGCAAAAAATAGGTCAAAATATTGCTTATTTTTTCAAAAAGTTTTTAAAAGTAATTTTTTTTAAAATAAGAAGAAAACCTATGTTATGTTAGAACCTCCCCCTCACCTATCTCATGCATTGTCCTTAATGTATGAATGAATGCATAAATGCATGAAAAGGAAGAAAGGGAAGGAAAATATTACCTTAAGGTGGTGGTTCTGGTGGTGGTCGGATTGGGTCAAGCGTTGCTATCCAATCAAGATATGTGGTAGTTCACGGAACCCATCTTTATTGACCTCTTTTCTATGTACATAATTACAATCCCAAATATGAATAGAATCATGAAAGATCCTATCATGAAACTTATTCCCTTGACAAGACCAGTCTTAAAAATCATCAAGGAGTCAACATGGTCTATACCTATGTCCAACAAAAGAATGTGACTTGGTGGAATGGTTGACTTGGGCTCAAGAGTGATAGGTTCTGGAACCAATACTAACTCGAAAAAATCAACTTTAGGTTCGAGAGTCGGTTTTGGTTTAGGAGTTGAGTCCAAATCAAAAAATTAAAATTCACATTCTTTTCCCATCAATGATATGTGACTTTCCAAAATTGGTGATTCAATTTCTAGATCTATGGGTATGGGAATAAATATTGGCTCCGAAAATTGGTCCAAATTGGGTAAGGATACCGAAGTCAACACAGATTCGAAGATGGGAACTGAATCGCAAGGTTGGAGATCGGGGTCACATTCACATTCAAGTCCAATCTCATTGAATGAAAAACTTGCCAATTTGTCCAAGGTTTGGAATTGGTCAAGTTCAAGATTTTATGGTGAAATTGAATCTTGGCTAAATTTTTCAAGATTTCATGATTCTTTGTTTTTATTAATATGGTTAGAAGTGTCAGGAATAGTCAATGATTAGGTAGGAAGAGTTTTCTTTTTCCTACGCATGTTTTCCAATCGACTAAATCTTACTTCTATCATATTTAAAGGATCACTTTGGAATTGAATCATGAATTCCGTACTCTTTTCTAAGTCGGTATGTTCTTCTTGTTGTGGAACTTGGAAAATGGAGTAAGGATATTGGTGGATTTGAAAATTTTGATGGAATTATGAGTCTTCTAGAATTTGAATTTGTCGCTCAAGCTCTTCTAGGCTTTCATCCTCTTTTCCAGTCAATTGGTTTTCTAATGGTTGTTTGGGAGGAGTATATGAAGCTGGATGTTGGTAAGGTGGTTGACCATATGACTCTGGGGAGTTGTACCTCTGTGAAGAGTGGTGATAATTGTTCCAGTCTTGTTCATCGTATAGGGACTGGGGCATATGTTGATTCAGATAAGACCAATCTGACATACTTGTTGATTAAAGTTATGATATGTCGGGTTGGTAATATCCGAGTCAAAAGAGGTCGAGGTAAATATAGATCACTATATGCATAGGAATAATTGTGATTATAATTCATACCACCAGATGTCAAAAACAAAAATAAAAGCAAGGAACAAACAAACAAACAAAGAAAAAAATCTAACCTAAGTTAGTGTAAACCTTAGACCTAGACGACTCTTAACTTGTTAGACTGTCCACAGGGGTATATTGCAGAAGCTGACCATAAGTTAATCGGTCAGACTAGGGTAAGTTTGGTGGGAGGATCCGCGCTAAAAGCGACGGCCTAATTAAGCCAAACCCCCAGCATTTGAGGTTTCGCCTCTCAATTCCTGACCTTTGACATCGATTTGGCAAGAGTCAAATTCTAATTAACTTCCCCTTAGGTCAGTCTCTTATTGAGTCCAAGATGTCCCTAGGGCCAACGTCTACTCAGTTTTAAGTTAAGCTTGGGTTAGTGAGTGAGGAGATTGTTTGTGGGTTAGGGAGGGTAATGACTTTCCCATCTTATATTGTTTATAGGACAAGCTCTTAATTCAGTTTAGTGCAGTGTACAAGTATATAGAGAAAAGTAACACTCAAGCAATATTTCATATAAGAATAAACCTTATACTAAATACTATTCACATATACTTTGGCTCCAGCACTCTTCAACAGTAAATAAATAAAAATGTAACGAAATAGACATGTGCCTAAATGCAAGTCTAAACATTTTTTACCATTTACAAGCAACATTTACTGTTGAGATTAGAAAAGTATGTACAGTGAGTTAAACAAGAAATAAATAGCTGCAAAAAATTCAACTTTGCAATTCAACCAACCTGCAAAAAATACAGGTTTAGTAGTTCACTCAGATTGCCGCGAGAATGCGGCAATCTGAAGGCTTCTGGGCTCTGATTTCTTGAGCAGAACCCAGGCCACTTATATGTCCACTACAATAAATTTTCCTTAATGTTAAACCTGTACACCATGAATAGAGAAGAAAGTTAATAATAAAGTAAACAAAAGTGAGTTACTTACCGTCCTCCCCAGCAAGGAGCCAAAATTTTGATTGAGTTCTTACCTGCACACAAAAATGCAGAATTTCAGGATATAGAACAGATGAGCAAGTACTCATACTACCACTATAGCAAGTGGCTATACAGGTCGTGATCTACAAGGAGGGACTAGCGATGGAAGCTTTTTGTAAGTTCTCTTTAGTTCATCAAAAATGGTTAAAGTTCTTCTCTTATTCTTTAAATGAAAGGAAAATAAAGCTATGCTAATTTGTGAAGGTGATAGATAGAAGGAGATGATGATTTTGGAAAATAGAAATCTAAGTTAAAAAAAGAAATAAAAAAGATTGAATAAAAGAGTAGGAGATGGTGGTGATCTAAACTAAAGGATTAAAAGAAAGAAAGAAAAACTAAAAGAACTTACCTACCTCTTCCGGTTGATGACTTACCTGAAATCCTTGCATGTTTACATTGATCTGGAGGCGATTAGCGCATAACTCATAAGATTAACTCAGTCCCAATTCACATTACATCATCAGTGCTTCTCGAACAAGTATGAAATGATACAAACATAGGAAAATCCATTGTTATGACCTATCGATGGCACTCGCTAAGGCAAGGCAATACCCATACTATTCGATTCACTTGATTATCATCAAAAGCAAAAGAGGAAGAGTAAAAAGAAGAAGAAGAATACGAAAACAACGAAGAACATAAAAAAATTCATACCTTTATATAGAAACGATGAAAAAAGGGAGGAGGTTACATCGGTATCACTGTCATAATCTCTCTCTTACTTACATAAATCGCAGTCTAAACTATGCTTACAAAGAAATAAAAGTTACAAGAAAATAAATAAAAGCTAAAACTACTAAACTAGAATGAAACTAGCCTAAGAATCCTTCTCTTCCTAATCGTCCCTATGCACTGAGAATTTGCAGGTATTTATAACAAATGCTGAACGAGGGAGAGCGTCTGAAGATAGGGGAGCAAACGCTTCCCGTATCTCAACAAGATTACAGCATAAACACAGCATTTGCAGCGTTTTTTGGATAATTTTGTGGCCAGATGGCCAGATCCTGGGGGTACAGCTTCCTAATTTCACTATTCGTCCGTTTGTTCAATTGATTTCTAGATTTGCTCTACGAATTTGATGATATCTCTGTTAATTCTCAAGCTAACCGAATAATCCAAATAAATCTGAATTTAGCTGGTTTCTATTTGTGTTATCTGCTCTGATTTGCTCTGATCTCCTTAAATCTTCTGCATATTTTGCCCTAATCCTTGATTTGATTTAATTCTGAATTAAATCAGAATTTAAATGGCTTTTGGGCTTGTTTTCTCTCCTTCTCTTTTAGTAAGGCCTACATATAATTAGATATTAATAGGATTAAAAACAGAGTTTATTAAATAAAAATATGGAATGTGACAATAATATGCAGTATCAGCGACCGATCAGACCAATTTTCGAATATTATCACGAGTCATAGCTGTCTTTACCTTGATCAATAATGGAATGTGACTTTGTGGAATGGATGATTTTGAGCACATAAATATAGGAATGGGAACCGATACTGACTCGGGTATATGATTTAAATCAAGTACAGGTTCAAGAGTCAGTTTTGGTTTAAAAGTTGAGTCCAAACAAGGAATTGAGATTCACATTCTTTTTCCATCAATGGAATGTTTTCAAAAATAGGTGGTTCAATTTTAAGATTACTGGATACAAGAATCAATGTTGGCTCCGAATGTGGTCCAATTTGGGTGATACCGAAGGCAACATAGACTCGAATTTTGGAATTGAATCACGAAATGCAAGTTTGAATTCACATTTTTGTTCAAGTTCAAATTATTGAATGAAAACTAACTAATTTGTCAATGGTTTGGTATTGGTCAAGTTCAAGGTGATGTGATGAAATTGATCTTGGTTAAGTCTCCAAGATGCCATGATTCTTGGTACCTATCAATATGGCTAGGACAAATGGGTCGAAAATGGGATAGGAAGAGTTTCATCATTCCTACCATTTTTTTGTTGATTAAGCGACTCATTTGAGCTTCTAACCTATTGAAAAATCATTTTGGGATAGAATATAATCCTTTTAGATTGATTATAGATTCTATACTCTTTTTTATGCCAGTTCTTCTTCTTTTTATGGACTTGAAAAATGGAGTAAGGATTTGGATTTGGAAGTCTTGTCGGAATTGTGAGTCCATCATTTTTAGTTTTTGTTCTTGGAACTCAATAATGACTTCTATACTCTTAGTCACCTCAGATTTTTCTTCTACGGGTTGATCATGATTAGGAAAATTTGAAACTAAATGTTGGAATGGTGGTTGACAATATGACTCGGGGGAGCAGTATCCCATTGACTCGTGAAGAGTGGTGATAATTATTCTAGTCTTCTTCATAATACTATAATTGGGGATATATTAATTCATATAAGAGAAATCTAGCATACTTGGCTGGTTAAAGTTATGTAGTGTCAGGTTGGTAATATCTGAATCAAAAGAGGTCGATGTGAAGTATGAATCACAATATGCATTGGAATAATTATAATTGAATCATATCATGAGATGTCAAAAATAAAAAAAAACAAGTAAACAACCAAAGAAACAAGAAAGAAAAAAAATCTAGCCTAAGTTAGGGTAGACCTAGACGACTCCTAACTGGTTAGACTGTCTACGGAGGGTATATTACAAAATCTAATCACAAGTTGATCTGCAGGCAGGGCAAGACCAGTGGAGGTATCCGTGCCTGAGCAACGGCCTACTTATGCAAACCACTGTTCTTCGAGGTTTCGCCTCTCAATCCCCAAGCTTAGATACTAATTTGACAAGAGTCAAATTTTAAACAACTTCTCCCTTAGACCAGTCTCCTATTTGAGCCCATGATGTCCCTAGGGCCAACATCTACTCAATTTTAAGTTAGGATTGGGTTAGTGAGTGAGGAGATGGTTTGTGAGCTAAGAGAGGTAATGACTTCCCTATCTTATCTTATTTAAGGATGTGCCCTAATTGTATTCGTGCAAGTGTACAAGTATATAGAAAAAGCAACACTTTAAACATATACATCACTAAAAATATGTAACACCCCGGTCCCGGTTCTATTTTTTTCCAATTTACTTCCTGTATTTGCTTTTGTTTTTATGTATATTTATGCGGTCATTTTGCATTGGAGCTAGATTCGTGAAATCGGAGTCAGCCCTAGTCTGAACCGGGGACCCGATCCTAGTGGTATAATTCAATTTGGTCTTTCTAGTAGTCAGATTTGATCGGTTTCAATTTCAAACATCATTTTTCAATATTTTAGATTTTTCATGAGTTTTTAAAGTTTTCAGAATTATTCTGTAAAATCTTCAAAACCGGTATCGACCGGTGACGCCGATCGAATCTCAGATTTTTAATTTACAAATGAAGTTGAATTCTAAAGGTGCTTTCAATTATTTCTAAGAATCACATTTTCTACTTTAATGTATTTTCTGAGATTTTTCTAATTTATCAAAGTTCGACCGGTTTTGTGTCGAACGATATCGTTGGTCGATTCCATGATTTTTAATTTACATATAAAGTTAAATTTTTAAAATCTGCTTTCATATTATTTCTTAGATTCATATTTTCTACCTAATATTTTTGGAGAATTTCTTGAATTATATCAAAACTCGGCTGGATTTGGAATCGGCTAGTATCGCTGGTTGATCCAGAATTTTTATTTTTGAAACTGGATTTTATTTCTAAAAATGATTACATATTATTTCTCAAGATGATATTTTCTATCTCTGTGTATTTTAGGGATTTTTCTAGAACAGTCGATATTTTCCCGATATTATTTTTTATTATTATATTTTCGGGATCTTCTCATTTCTTTCTTTCTTTATTTTCTTTTTCTTTTCCCCACTCCACCAACCGACCCACACCCCTTAATTTAACACCCCTCCCATCCGTCACTACTTTTCAATCTCCCACTTTCTTTATCTTTTCATTTTTCTTCTCTTTCTCCTCCTTATCTTTTCCTTTCCTTTCTTTTTCTTTTCATTTTCTTCTTTTTCTTCTCCCCTGGCGCCAATGAGAGCCTCCTCCTTTCCATTTCCCTCTCAAATTCTTCCTCTCTCTCCCCTAATCACTCCAATTCTCTCTCAATTCTTACTCTCTCTCTCTCTCTCTCATTCGCACTCTCCCTCCCTCCCTTCAATTTCTTCCTCTCTTCTATCTCTTCTTCTCTCTCCCTTGGACACAACAACCGCTACCACCACCAGAGCCACCTCCGGTCGTCTCCTCCTCGCCGCGGCAGCTCCACCAAGTTCCTGCGGCCCATATCCTCCCCAATCCCTCCTCCACCTTCAATCGTCAACATCACCATTTTCATCTCCATTTTCAACCTCCACCACCACTTCTTCCACCTTAACAAAAACCCACCACTCCCTCCACCATCTCCACCACCTCGACCATCCTCAACTCCACCACCCCCTCCTCATTCTACTCACCCCACAACCACCTCCTACCACCACAAAATCAACACCACCACCTTCACCATCTTCATTTCCACTCATCACCAAACAAAACCTAACACCCCCACCCCTTCTCTCCGCCTCCTTGGGGTGGCGGCGGCCACCCCTTGCCTGCGCCCTCCCTCCGCGGCCGGCGTCGCCCCCTGGCCACGCGGCCAGGGTACTTCACTGCCTCCCCCCTCTCTCTCTTATCTCTCATTCTCTCTCATTCTCTCTAAATTTTGTTTCTCTTATAGGCTACTTTCTCTCTCTAACTCTCTCTTTCTCTTTCTGGATATTTCTCTCCCTAGCCTCCTCCTTCTCTCTCTAGATTTTCTCTCTCTAGCTCTTTCTCTCTCCAACTCTCTTTTTCTCTCTAGATATTTCTCTCCTTAGCTCTCTCCTTCTCTCTCTAGATTTTTTTCTCTCTCTAACTCTTTCTCTCTCTTCTCTCTGTCCTCTCTCTTATTCCCTTTCCTCTCCAAAATGATTTATTTATATTTTAATATTTATGGCACGTACGCGGTTTCTGGATTTCAGACTTCAAGGCTTTTTCAAAGATTTAGGTGAGTGTCCTCGCCTTGTTTTGGGTTTTCCCCGCTTCGTCGGGTTGACGTATATTTTATTCTATATTTTTTGGTATTTGTATTTGGTTGTGCCCTTGTATTTGTATGTGGCTGGGTGCACAGTATTGTATATGTATATGCCTGCGACAAATGTTTGTACTAGATAGTTCATATTCCTTTACATGTACTATGCCTGTGATATTTCTCTACTCACTACTGCCTTATTACGTGCGTCTGATTGACACTAACACTTCTGCAGGTAATATACCCAGCCTCCGGCTGCGCACAGCCTCTGGGCTTTACTACTCTAACGGTCGTTTAGATATTCTCACATTTAATGTATGCTCGTGTGGTACTAAAATCTCGTGAAGGTACCCTTGTACCATCTCTGGGTTTCTGCCCACTCCCGGGCTAGCTACTAATTGGTTAGCCTGCACCTTTATGGGTTTCGTGGTATCTACCGAGAGTGCGCTTAGACCCTAGCATACTTTAGCCTCCGGGCTCTCTCGCCCACTTCCTCGAAAGAGGAGTGCGCTTAAACCGTCAGGTCTCTCATGCTCCGCCTGGTAGGCATGCTTAGCGCTAAGCGCTTTATCCACTAGATTCGTCTAGGCGGTACTCTGCTGGATTTTAAACTCGCCTTCTAAGCTGAGTCATTCCAGTAGCTCCGTCGTTCAAGTGTTAAACATTGTTTGATGTCCATACCTCTAGCTTTCTTAGTCTTCACTTGGATGTTCGCTTGCTTGCTAATTACATACTCGCCAGTTTATCTTTCTTCTCTTACTGGTTGTGAAAAGTTTGAAATCTTATTTATACTGTTATTCTGAAACTGTGTGGTATTCTGATATTCGTACCGATCTCATATTTATCTATTTTTCTGTATCGTTTGACATGCTTTCACTTGATGTGCTTACATATACCATGTTGTCTCTTGTCACCTGCCTGATATCAACCTCATGTCATGCTATCACTTGACATCTGGCATGACGTACCTGACTCTTATAATTATCACGATAACAGGAATGATGATCTGACAGCTTGATTACAACTTGATATATTTCAAGTACAAACTGTACTCCTAAAACTCCTGTAATCCTGACTTGTTTCTGCTCATTTCTGAAATCTAATAATTATCTAATATACTATAAAATGGGACAACTTACATCAGGTTGGGGGAAACTTACGATTTATCTATATATGTTTGTGTTTATAGTGGTATTTAGTATGTTGTGCAAATAATCTTCCGGTTCGACAGAGGGCCTCCAGTGGCCGAGGGGAGCGTGGCTCCCTACTTCTTTGTACCCATCCTGAAAAGGCCATCCTATAAGACCTTCCTATACCCCTTGCAACTAGTTTCCATACACCAGCAATGGAACACCCTGGGACCATGGTCCCGGGCATGCATGGGACCCATTGTAAACATTGTCCGTTGATACCCTCGTTGATTTCTAATAACAACCTTGCTTTACTCATATGTGGATATATGTGTGCTGAGATGCTTGTCCACATATCTAGACATCTGGGTAGACGAGTAGTAATATAATAATAATAATAAGATGCCAGATAATAAATCGTTATTTTTGCTTTACAACTAGGTTTGTACTGCTGGTTTTTGCCGTATGTGCTTTCATCGGATGTTACTTCAATTTCTGGTTCATGATTATTATTATTATATATATTTACATCCTACTTTATCACTTGTTTCTATTCCATCAGTCTCTTACTCTTATCATATTATACCATGCATGTTCTTTGCTTATTATCATTTACTATTTCTTTGCTTGCTCATGTATGCCTGTGCTCACGACAACGATTTTCAATGCATGCTCTTTTGATTCAGATTTATTGATACACGTGTGCTTTTCCTGCATGCCACTTGGCATTTGCCACACCACTTTTGGGGAGTTCTGACTCCCCTGGATCCTCATGTCCAGATCCTGGAGCTTAGAGCTGGTGGATTCATCCTGTTGATCAGAGTGGTGTATGATTGAGGCTAAACCTGCAACAAAAATACTGATTTTCAGATCTTATAATAAAAACGTGCAAGTGCTCTCAATTCTTCCGCTATAGCAAGTGGCTAATGCGGGTCGTGATCCACAGGAGGGTTTGCGATGGAAGCTTTACGTGTCTTTATTGAAATCGTTATGAAAATAAGCGAAGATTCTTCTCTGTTTCCAATTAAGAAAATGGAAAGAAAAGTTGTTAAAGTTAAGAGAAGCGGAGATGAAGAAGGTGAAAAATCAGAAAACGAAAGAAAGCGACAAAGTACAAATGAAGTGGAAGAAGAATGAACACGATTTGGAGGAAGTGGTGTTTGTGATTTAGTTTACAGAATAAAGAAAATAATTGCTTCCTTCTTTCGTCAAAAGCTTCCTCGAGTTTTCAGCAACGATTTTACCTTTGAAGTGGAGGCATTCAGCGCATAGCCCATAAGATTCGAGTATTGGTCTTCGTCCACATTACATCATCAAGACTACTTCAAGAATGAAATGATACAGAGAGAGATTCTATTCATCGTCATGAGCTATCGGTGGCACTTCGCAATGGCAAGGCTCTTTCGATGCTTTTAGACTCACTTGGAAGACGATTGTACGAAAAGAAAAGTAAAATAGAAACGAAGAAGAAGAAGAAGACTAAATAGAATGCATACCAAAAAGACACCGATTCGATTTCATTACAATCAAAGAAAGAATAAGTCTTACACCGGTGTCACTCCAGCTCAGCTTCAGTCTTGTTCTTCGATGAAAGTCGATCTCCTCTGAATTACATAATGAAAACTAAATTACATAAAAAGAAAGACTAAAAACCTAACTAAGAAATGAAAACTAAGCTAAATCCTAATCTGCCTTGGCGTCCACTTTCAGCACAGAAAATGCCTTTTATAGGCCAAACCCTAACACCAAGACCCCGGGGAGGTCGGGGGAGTTCACGCTCCCCGTAACTCCCCAAGATTGCCGCAGAATTGCGGCTTTTGCCGCAATTCTGCGGCAGGGTGTGGCCAGATGGCCACCCCTGTTGGTGGGTCCTCCCGGGAGCTTCTTCTGACTTTATCCTTTGTTGGTTTCTTCGTTTGAGCTCTGGATTCTGACGAAATGGCCTTGGATTCTTGGCTTTAACCGATCGATTCTGAGAGGATTCTTCTCACCGCTTCAACCTCTTGATTTGCCCTGATTTTATGTGTGCGAATTAACTCTGATTATTCAGATTCTGGTGGCTTTTGGGCTCATTTCTCTTCATCTCCTTAAGGATTGGGCCTGCAATAAATCAACAAATAATTAGGACAATGCAGGCTTTTATTCTAAAATCAGTATGAAAATGTGACATTAAATATGCACATTAGTGACCAATCATGTAGCGGAAGCATAGTGGATCCGCGGAAGACAGCCCGAGACCTTATCCTTCCAGGCCCCCTGCCCGTCTCTCGAGTTTTCCTTTTGTAACTTGTGAGCGCACCTTGTACTATACATCATTGTATATCTCTTGTATTCTCGCGATTGCGCCTATCGATGATGTAATATTCATGAAATATTGTGTCACATCTGGTGATAATTTTGTAATATACTCTATGGTTGGAATGTAAAATGCACCACGTATTTTCGTACTCTGATTCTGCCTATACTGATGCTTAGCGTATATACATGAGGGTATTTTCGAATTTGTATATACGTCACGTAATGTCCCCATACCCGCGGGATCAGGGCGTTACAGGGTGGTATCAGAGCCTAGGCTCTCACATCCTCAGTACAACCAGTCGGCAAATTAATGATAAAAAAATTGCAACTAGAATGCATGAGTTCTAGTTATACAATCCAACTACAAGTACAAAGTTATCTATTTTCTCTTGATATCTTTTCCTTTGAATTCTAAAGTTCTCCCATCCTTTCATACTTTATTTCTCATTATTCTTAAACCAACTCGAACATGAAAAGACAGAGAAATTTAACGATTTTGGTTCTTCTTAGGGTGGCCCCTAATGGAGGAAGTGTTGATTGGAGATGATTTTTGTAGAGTATGATGGAAAATCATCAGGAACACATGACATCCTACACCAAAGATTATTGGTTGCACCTCGGGAGCAGAAGCCAGGCAACGTGTCATATTTCAGGAGATACAGTTGGCGATCTTTTCAGGCATGGAGAAGCCCTTGGATGCAGAGCAGTGGCTGGTATAACCGACAGATATCTGAAGGCAGCTCAGATCCCTGATGAGAACCAGGTTTAAATGGCCAAGATTCAATGGACGGATGTAGCAAGAACATGGTGGTTGGCGGAAGAAGCAAGATTGGAAAATCCCATCACTTGGGACCAGTTCTCGAAGGATTTCTTACGGAGATTCTTCCATGTAACAGCTAAGACGGAGATGGAAGAACATTTATCAGATTACAGGAGGAACCAGACTGTAGACGAATATGCTGCAGAGTTTTTGAAACTTAGCCAATTTGCGCCGTACAAGGAGGCTGACGAGGAGAACCGAGCAAGTAGATTTCAGCAAGGCCTGAAGATGAAGATCAAGATGTTCCTTATACCCCAATAGCCCAAGACGTATTCACAAGTTTTCACCATCACTCGAGAAAGAATGGGAACTGGAAAGAAAAATCAGGATAAGATGCACATGAAGTCGGAAAGAGGCCCGCTCAGTTGATGAAAGGTGAAGACTCAGACAGCCCCTAAATACCCATTAGCCAAGCAATCACTCCAACCTCGCCCTCAGCATATGATATATGGATACTCTCTGAAGCTCAGGAACTTACAACGTAACTGCCGGGAAGTGTATGAATTATGTTTTGTGTGCGGGTCCGGAGATCAGTTTAAAGAGTGATATCCCCTCAAGAAGGCAGAGAACACGGCCAATCCGTCAACTCATCCAGTACCAACCGTTGGGAGAGAATCAAGACCTACTGATAGAGAAACTTTACTTCATCCCCAGCAACAACCTTATGGTCAGACATAGAGGAGACCAAGAGTTAGGACAAATGGCAGAAGAAGGCGAACAATAATTTCACTAATGAAGAAGTCAAGATATTGAACAGAGTAGAACAGAAAGGTAAGCCTAATAACTGGAGCAAAACCTTGAAGGTACCACCGTAACCATTATCCCCATTCTATCATGTCCATGAGTTGGTAAGTTTTCTATATCATGTCCTTATTGCACTATCATCATCAGTCCTAGTCTTTCCGTATCAACCTCCTTTTTCCATACTGTTCCTATCTCTTCCATTTTTACTATTTCATTTTCGTAATCCTATGCCAACTTAAGATAGGGTAGACTAGTGAGGTGCAACAGGAGATGTGGTTCTCACTCACCTTATTCTGGTATTCTTGATTCTGGTACATTGTATTATCACATATCAGATAGTTCTTCGGCTCCCGCATTCTAAATCTTATATGTATAGATGCTCCATTGATAAGCATAAGGAGTTGGACAGTCCATTATGTCGGTAATCAGATAGACTGCATTACTATACGAAGAGTGTCAATATGAAACAAATTCTCAGATTCATAACTTCTGTCAGCTGAGTTACTATTTTTTCTATGGTATTCCAGTAGCAATCATGATCTTTTCTATTGATTTCACTAACTCAGAGCCACCAAAGCAGTCTTCATGGATTTAATGAGTCACAGACTTCGTTAGTCTCGCCAATCGAGAGTCGTGTTCTAGCTACGCGAGCTCAACCAGGCGTGGGCCCTGCTGCACACTGGCACATAACATTTAGTGATGTGTTACGCGCTGGCTTTCGCCACATGAGCTCCTCCAAGTGCGAGTCTCGCAGAGCGTTAGCTCCACCGCACCCTAATATTTAGCGCCTGACGTTGTGTTTATGCAATGACCCTACCTAGGTTTCGCTCACTTATGGCTAGTTCTGACAGTGTTTTAGCACTCTAGCTTTGTTTCTCGATGTCTCCGCCTAACTCGTTCCCTTGGATTTAATGAACGATTGTTCTTGCTGTGTCTGAACAAGCATGTTATAATTTTCTTGACAATCTATTCGCCAACATTGCAGGACTTGGTATTCTCTAGATATTTAAATTACACTCGGATTAACATTCAGAAGGCAGTTATTATGAATTCTTAGTTATGCTTCTCAGAGTAATTGGCGCCTAGTATTTAGACTTATTATTATCAGTTGTTCTCTATTATGTATCTGCGATCAGTTATCGGTTTTCTTTATCTATAATATTATGAATCTATTTTCAGAATGGCAGAGAATAGATGAAATATCTAGTAATCTTATTATAACCTCTTTGCTGAGAACACCTCATGTCACGTAGAGTAAGTATGAGTTTGAATAGTGAGTATCATATTTTTGGGCTCCGTCTATTTGAGGAAGTAATCTTCGTCGATTCTAGCAGATTCAAGGAGTGAAAGTTGGCCAGTTTCAAAGTCGAGTCAGTGTACAGAAGTTCTAGCAAATAATTATCTGAGAGATATAGTTCAGCTACATGGTATCCTAGTTATATTATGTCGGGCAGAGACACGAGATTCAGATCGCATTCTGTTAAAGTTTTCAGAGAAGTTTAGAGACTCTGCTTATATTCAATTTATCTTATCACTCTCAGAAGATCGGTAGTCCAATCGATCATTCAGAATCTTAATTATCTTCTTTAATAAAATTCTCTTATTAATAGTTATTAGATTTGTATTGATATGGCACCGTCCGAAGGATTATACAGCAGGAAGTGCAGAGGGTGCTTAGGCCCGAGTTATTGATCAATCGGTTATGAGCATTACCCTTATCTATTCATTATCTTGATTGGTATAATCCTCGTTTCAGTCCTTCCTATGTTCTTCCCCCTTATCGAAATTTCGAGGACGAAATTTTTGTAAGGGGATAGAATGTAACAACCCCGCTCCCGGAATACGTACTTGTTATGTATTCAGATTCTCGATCATATTTTTCTCATTTACTTCCTATATTTATTTTGGTCTTATGTATATTTTATGCGATCGTTTTGCATTAAATCTGGATTCGTGAACTCAGAGTCTACCCTGGTCTGAACCGAGAACCCGATCCTAGTGTATAGCTCAATTTGGCCTTTCTAGTGGTTAGATTTGATCGATTTAGTTCTAACATTATTTTCTAATATTTTAGGTTTTTCATGATTTTCTGAAAATTTTCAGATTATTCTTCAAAATCTTCAAAACCGGTATCTATCGGTGCCGCCAATCGATTCTCAAATTTTTAATTTACAAATGAAGTTGAATTTTTAAAAACTACTTTCAAATTATTTCTTAGAATCATATTTTCCACTTTAATGCATTTTTTGAGAATTTTTTTGAATTTATAAAAGTTCGACCGGTTTTTGTGTCGACCGTTGTTGCTGGTCGATCCAAGATTTTTAATATACAAATGGAGTCAAATTTCTAAAATCCGCTTTCACATTATTCTTAGAATCAATTTTCTATCTAATGTATTTTTGGAGAATTTTCTGAATTATCAAACTCGGCCGGATTTGGTGTCGGCCATATCGGTGGTTGATTTCAAGCTTTTTATTTTGAAAATGGGATTTATTTCTAAAAACTAATTTCATATTATTTCTCAGGATGATGTTTTCTACCTCTAGGTATTTTTGGAGATTTTTCTGGAATAGTCGATATTTTCCGACATTATTATATTATTATTATTTTTGGAATCTTCATATTTCTTTCTTTCTT